>SJVG01000391.1:0-32731 GCA_034774675.1 Scedosporium minutisporum
GGCGGTGGGTGGGGAGGAGGCGGATATTAAGTCTCAGGTTATTGTTATTGCAAAGCCCAAGGATCTTGAGAGCACACCAAAGCAAAATGGAGTCTAAGGCTTATATTGTCTATGTATTCCTATGATACCTTATGAAACAGGTTCGGTGTTTAAGAAAGGAATGTCACCCTACAAAAAAAGCGAGAATCCAATGGAGCAAGTGGGTTCAAGCAGAGTGAGAGGGATAGGTAAAGGTTTTCTCTTCCATCACTAATAGACGTTTAACCCACGGAGGAGTAAAAGGATCAAACGTATATGCTTGGATGGGGTATCAGCAGTAGGAACAGTGCATGGAGCAGTGAGTTTGAGGTATCACCTCTATCATTCATCTTCTTTGTGCAATAAGTACATCAGAACATCTCTGCCAACGAGGGATGCTTATGCTGCTTTGTGGTATCATGACAATACATGCTTAGAAGTAGTGTCAAAATCTGAGAGAAGTTTAGAATAGTCTATGAACATATTCTCAATTGCATTTAAGCTGTGGACAGTTAGCAACAGAGAAGTTGGGTTGGTATGGTCAGGGGACCAGAAGGACGAAGGACGTACTGTCTAATCCCAGAAAATCTGCTGCAACGAGCAGTTCAAGGCAGAACTCGACAGGGATATCCATATCCAGGACGCCTTCGCTACTGTCCTTGTTTCTATACCAGTAGTGGAAGTACTCGACAACTCTCTCCATCACGGGTCCACTAATTGTATAGGTGAGAGTGTTAGTAAACTCCCCAGCCAAAACAGCGTTTATAGAAAAATAGAGTTTGCGAGAGGAAAAGAAATCAGATCAAGTGTAGTTTAATTTCAAGCAGACGCGTCTCATGGACTGTCTGTCAATAGTCGTCCTAATAAAGTGTTCATCACAAGAAGAAGGGGTTGTCCTCGCCAACCAGGCCGAGTCGAAACAAAAATAACGCCAAAACCAAAGTAGAGCTTACCTGATTTCCTGGAATCGGCAAACGCCAGTGACGGCTTCCTTGAAACCACCTGCAAGAAAGATGCTAGTTAGCTAGGGCTGCCGATATCAGGGGGGTTCCTTTGGTAGGTGGCTGCCTACTTCGTGGATCAATCATGCTCTTGATGACGGTGCTTATCAGCGCGGCCTCGCGGAGCACGACGAATTCGAAGCCATCGCTCGAGACGAGCGTGATATATTCCGAAAGGGCCATGGTTGGAGTGGAATGGAGGATAGGCTTGTCTTGATGGAGACAAAAGTGCATTTGTTGAGGGAATGAATCAAAGAGGGAATGACGAGCACGATGAGAAGATCGGGGTCAGTTCCTCCTGCTTCTCTTAGGCTACATTGTCAAGTAGGAGCACTCGGTCTTCTCAGGCCTGAAATATTCAGAACAGGTCGGGCTGTTTCCGAGTGTTTGGAAACAGGCGCCGTGTCCGGTTGGGGATAAAGGGCTGCTGGAGCTATGGCTGAGGCGGAAGGAGCCTTGGCAAGAGATGAAGCAGGTCGTGAAGGAAGAAAAAATCAGTGCTTCGTAAAGCTTCGAGTTGGAATTGTGCAGGTTCCGCATTCTAGGCGGGCGGTGTGCTAAGTCAGACGGGGGCACGCTCCAGCAGCCAATGCCAGAATTTGAAGACAGCAGCCAGCGGCGGGTGGGTCCAGCAGCTGACAGACCCCGCTTGATTTGCTTCCCTGCCTGGTAGCTCAATCCAATTAACAATTGTGCCACTAAAAATAATTCCCTCTGCGTGCTCCCTTGGATAATTCCTGGTTGCCCCGGCGACTGTTTACATCCACTGGTGCCCTCGTCCACAGGTCAACGACAGCCAAGATCCCATCACTTCCATCCCGCCTGCTAATGTCTATCCACCCACTTCGCCTCCACATCCCTTGATTCTGAATACTACTTCAGATCTTGCCAGATTCTATCTCCAAAGGAATTATCGTAGTCTTTTCTGAGGAGGACGAACGACGTTTATCGCATTTATCGAACTCGCATTGGGCATCAACAAGCGGCAATTCTCTCCAGCTACGACGGGCCCCAGTCGCTGGGAGACTTGGAATTATCTACGAAGTATTGATCCATCCAGTTAAACAACTTAACTTCTTCTCTACGAACGAACATCCATCCAAGCAGCTCTTCTGGTTTGATTTCACGTCCCGACAACACAACACCGGCCAGGATCATTCCTTCGAGCAAGGCAGCCAGATAAACAGGGACGCCAAACAACTCGCCTCGGTGGGCCTAGCCATGGCTTCTTCTTCTTCTTCCTACAATTACCAATCCTCCTACTATACCCCGCAACCCCTGAGCGAGAAAGCCGACAACTACCGCGAGAGCTCCGGCCGCAGGGAGCAGCGATACCGGGCCAGCGAAGGAACCATCAGCACCACCATGAGCTCCTCCACGGGACGCGAATCCTCCGGCACCCATATGACCGAGGCGCCGACCTACTCCAAGAAGATTGTCGTCGTCGGTGATGGTGGCTGCGGAAAGACTTGTCTCCTCATCAGCTACAGTCAAGGATACTTCCCCGAGGTGAGTAAATCAGCACACCGCCATCTTGGAACACCTTTTTTCCCGCCCAGTTGCCATTGATGCAATGCGAATGCGAATGCGCATGCCATACCGCCACTCCTCTGAGGCTCGCTAACCAAACACCACTCCCTAGAAATACGTACCGACTGTATTCGAAAACTACATTACCTACCCCATCCACCCTCCCACAGGCAAGATTGTCGAGCTTGCCCTGTGGGATACCGCCGGCCAAGAGGAATACGACCGGCTGAGGCCGCTTTCTTACCCCGAGACCGATCTGATCTTCGTCTGCTTCGCCATTGACTGCCCCAACTCTCTTGACAACGTTCTGGATAAGGTACATTATTACCCCGGTGGAATCAGCACCCTCAGAAACACTGCTAACTCTCTTTCCCTCTGCAGTGGTACCCCGAAGTCCTTCACTTCTGCCCCTACACCCCACTCATCCTCGTCGGCCTCAAGTCCGACCTCCGTTACAAGAAGACCTGCATCGACATGCTCAAGACCCAAGGCCTCACCCCCGTGACGACGGAGCAAGGTCTCGCCGTGTCCAAGAAGATGGGCGCCCAGTACATGGAATGCAGCAGCAAGGAGATGCGCGGCGTCGACGAAATCTTCGAAAAGGCCATCCTCACCGTCGTGGCCAACGATCGTCGGAATCTCGAGGCGCAAATGGCCGCGGCCAGCTCGTCCGGCGGCAATACGAACTTTGTTGCACCCGTCAAGCGAAAGAAGCGGAGTTGCAAGATTCTTTAAACCGAATAAAACCAAAAGAAAAAAGGGAACACCAAATCTGGATGGGGGTTTTTGTTTGGTTGATGGGAGTCTTTGCATCTTTTTCGACGGGTCTTGGTATAAATTTGTCTTTTTTTATGTTCATGAAGGGAAATTCACACACGCTTACACACATCACTGAAGGGGAGGGGAAAGATATGTTTGTCGAATAGACATGGGAAACGGCGGAGCATAATGACCTCTTTTTATTGACTTGAAACGAACACATCCTTATGACCCTTGTCGCTCTCAACCTTTCTCTTTTTCCCTTCTCATGCTAACGTTTCTCCATCTTTCTCTCTCTTTTCCTTTTCTTTTCTATCTTTTCCTTTTGAAACTTATGAAATATGTTTCTGCGTCCTTTTCCCTGTATTGGAACTGTTGAACTAGTCATTCAAGCCTCTTGGTTGAAGCTAGGTTGAAAGGGACGCTGGTGGAGAGAGACAAAATACGGAACAGCCGGAGTGGACCGGGCCAAGAGAGGACAACCCCATACCCAGGATACTCGGCTATAGGCGTCGTCCTATGTTTCTCTAATCTCCACTCCAGTCCAGCTGTTTCTTCTTTCTTCTGGCTCCCCTCGCAATTTTCCGCTCCCATGTGTAACGGGGTGCGGTCCAAGAGGCCCTGACGACAGTTTGAGTTTCCCTGGAGCGAAGGGGACCATCACATGAGTGAAGCGGCAGTGGAGAAAAAAACAATGGGGCTTCGGGGATAAGCGAATCCTTGGACCACACAAAAAGTCCCTCTCTGCCTGCTGCGCCCGTCATCATTATCACCAGTGGGTGACGAGAAGTGGAGGCCCTTTTTTCTTTCTCTTTTCCGTCGTCTCGGGGAAAGTCTCTGGATCTCCTGTTTTCGATAATTATCCGTCCGCGGAAGGGGAGTTGACTTATTGTCCCCAAATTCATCTTTCTCTTTGTGTCTTGTTTTCTTTTTATCATCTGTAACATCGGTTGTTTGCGTTTCTTGTTTATTCCTCGTTTTGAGGAACTGGTGCAGGTCAGAGAAATAAAAACCCGCCTTGGAAAATCAAGTTTCCTCCCTTGTGTATCCTCATACTCCGTGAAGAATAAAAAAAATAAAAAGGAAATGTTCGTAGCCCGTAGCGTTTCGTAAAGCCTCTCTGCCCAACAGTCCATTCCCCCATAACCCCCTTCCAGCATCCTCACCTATCATTCCCTGCCTCCTCCTCCTCCCCATGCTCCGTAATCTCCGTCTCCTCCCGCTTCGCCTCCCGTTCCTCCTTCACCGTGTCTTCCCCCGCGCCATTATCCTCCACCTTCCCCATAACACCCTCAAACTGCGACCAGAGAGCCTCGACGGACGAAAACTCGTTGCCGACGGTGATCACCGCCTCGAGGGATCTGTTCAACTTGTTGATATTGGCAAGGACTTGCTCGAAACTCTTCATTTTTATGCGGATTGTTCCCCACTTTTGTTAGCTTTCCAAGTTGACAAGGCATACTTCCGCTTGCTTTCCGTAGAAGGCGAGACATGGGGAAAGACGAACCATTGCGATTTCGCCTATGAGGAGTTCGCGCTGTTGTTCAAAGTAGGTTTTCCCTCCGCCTGCGGCGGACGTAGGTCGTTGTGAGGCCATGATGGCAATGTGTGACGTGGTGGGATTTGAGATTAGGGGGGATCAATGATCAATGTTTGTGAGGTTGCTAAACGCGTCTTTTGGCGGGGGAGCACGCGAGTGTTGGTCCATTAAACAAATTGGTTGATGGGATGGTTTAAAGTGGTGCGGGGCAGAGACGCTGATCTACTGGGATCAAATTGATCTGCACTGCATATCGATTGACGGATTCAAGCATGGCCTATTTTGACGGGCCAACTAATTATGTTCGCATACTAATAATTACTTTAATTCTGTGTGCGGAGATTGTACGATGCCAGCCTCTAAGGCGTTTGCACCTTCTGGAAATAACATACGGAGATCCTCTCTATCTTGCAATCTGCAAAGGCCGAGCGAGACACTTGGTTCATCTCCACCGAGTTCGATATATTTCCATTCAGCTTGTAAACTTGGAGCTACCCTTCTTCATACTAATATGCTGGCAAGACATTGTTTCTTTTGCGTCCCACAGCCAATAGGCAGTGCATAAAATAAAATAAACTTATATCTTGCACCGAAGATAAAAAGCACAAAAAAGAGTACAGGGAGAAAAAAAAAGGAGAGAAAAGGAAAGGCCGAATGCAGTACACAGGTCGATAGGGTCGAACAATATGCGGGAAGTCCTTCAAGTGGTTGGGCAAAAGCCTCCAAACTAATAGTTGACCGAGCTGAAGAAGAAGAAATAGAAGAAGAGAAAATAGAAATAAAGCAAGGACACATCAATGTATATACCCTCAAGATTCAAAACCTCTCAAAACCTAAACTTGAACCCTGACCTGCTCCTCGAGAAGCTGGGCGGTGCGTGGTTGCATCGGAAATTGCCAGGAATGCCGTCTTGAGGAAGAGGCTAGAATAGCGACATAAGAATTCCGCCACCAAAGACCGGAACTTGCAATTCTCACCGAGGTTGAAGTCGGCGAAAGACTCGGCAGACGCTTGTTCCAGCCATCTCCGTAAGCCACAGGCGGGAAGCCTCCCATGCCTCCGTTCTCTCCGCGATTTGGTCGTCCTCGAGAAGACCTCCGTCATTCTTCAGCAACGGCTAGCCACACACATCGATCCCAGTCTCGTCGACTCTGCCATTTGGCAATCACAGCCCGTGCTGTCCATTTTAACTGTAAACGCCGGGTCCCCCATCCCCTAGCCTATCGGAAAACGCCAAATGTCCTGGGATAAAAAAGGAATAACACAAGTCCCGAACATATGCCTAGCCCAGTTCGTTCTAATTAGATCGAACGAGCTCGATAAATCGAAAGCAGAAAAAAAAATAACAAAGCGTACATGTATCGCGTGGAGATAGATTGCTCATAAATTCCCAGTTGTGGCTGCAATCCACCACCATCATCCTCCTTCTCTCATTTCTCGTTTCACTTATAACAGCTCGTCGCTGCCACTAGCCACACTACTTTCGATGGCTTTGATGATATCGCGTTCAGAGAAAACGGGGCCTTGACCGTCGCACTTCGCCTGGTTCTTTATGCGCTCGCTGACGTCACCAATGTCGACGAGACCACGTTTGTAGAGGTCATGCGAGATGATGAGGTCCCAGGCTGCTCCGGCTGCGAGAAGGCGCTCGCCATCGTCGGAGGTGACAATTCTGTGGCTGGGTGTCTTGTTCGCGTGGTTCGAGAGCACATTGGAGTAGAAGTCGGTGGGGTTATAGTGCATAGGACCGGTCGTGGTAGGCTCGGGAGAGAGGGAGCTGTTGCTGTGACCATTTTGAAGCCCGCTGGTGGCCCGGAGAATCTCGTTCTCCGTGCTAACCTTCTGGAGATCCTGCTTCAGACGCTCGTTCTCGGCAACTGCAATCTGCTGCGACTCCTCGAGGTTGGCAAGCCGCTGCTCTAGGTCTTTGACATGTCGCTCCTTGCGCTCGCGGAAAGCACGCTGACTAAATGAGACAGTTAGAATTGGTATCCAAGCGATGGATGGAAGTTTCTAAAGAGGAGGAACTATTTGGGACGAGGAGGTGTGTTCTCGACAGGGGCGACCGATGAGCTGTTGTAGGGAATGCAAGGCAGGATGCGCTTCGTAAGACGCATCCTTCACTAGAAGCACAGCCCTTTCCTTCACAGCGCAGCCAAGTCCAAGAACTGGCGGCTAGAGATAAATCTCTGAATGGGAAAATGGCTAGTTCAAGCCAAGGAGGGGATATGGCACGGCGAAGAGTGTATGAAGGGAAGTACGTACGCTGCCCGATTCTGGGCCTTGCGCCTAGACTGCGCGGGCGTCAGGTCCTCTTCGTCAGAATTTGACTGGCCCCTACGGCTCTGGTTGTATGCCTGCTGCGCTGCGTTGCGTTGCTCGTCACCACTCGACTCAACTTTCGCCATCGGCAGACCATCGAGAGAGTGCGGCTTAATCTGGGCGGCCCCGTTCAGTAGCGGCTGCGTAACCTGCTGCGCAGTGATAGCGTTGTGGCTCGGGGGAGTCGGGGGCCCAGGGAAAGTGGTGGTCTGGTTGAATTGGGTAGGAAAGGCACCGTCAAAGGCGGCTTGGTACTGTTGTTGTTCGCTGGGGAAGGGATCGAAGACCTCCTGGAGAGTGAGAAGAGATGGTTAGTAATCCACAGCCTGGCTAAATGCGGGACGCATTGATCGTTCGAGTACGCGTGAGGCACAGACGTGAGGGGAAGAAAATAAGAGTGGAAGGATCACAGAAGCAGGACCGAGTAGAAGGGGTAAAGGGAGAGGCGCGGTAGAGGAATAGGGCCCAGGAGAGTTCATACCGGAGGCGAGGTGGTGTTGAAGTCGTCCGAACCCGCTGAGTGGGAGTTGGACGGAGTCAACGGCGGCATGCTCATGAACTGGTAGGGCTGAGGGCCGCCGAAGAATTGCTGCCGCGAGTAGTCCATTGTCTTTCAATTGTGGCGATGGCCGACCAGGTTCGAGGGGGAAAGTGGGAAATCGGGCGATGCAAAGAGGGAAGAGGAGGAGGGCAGCTAAACTCGTCGCTGCTGCTCAATCAATAGTATATTGATCAGAGCCGTGTTGTATTTCCGCGAAGCCTTGGGATTCTCCAGTATTTGCGCTTCAAGTTGAAAAATAATCGTTGAAACTAATGTGTCGCTTCAGATCGTAGAATCGTGTTCTTTTTATTCTCTTTCGAGTTAAAGATGGGGCTTCGGTTGTTATGGTTTGGTGGAAAAATGCAAAATGTCTCTCTTTCGCCAGGCTCTGGCTCGGTGAGAATGGTTAAGTGGTTGTTGAAGTGGGAGGGAGGGGGCCAAGTCTAAACTCAAAAGGCAAAGAGGGCTTATTTGGGGGACGGACTCGGATTGAGGGTTTCAATGGATTTGGGTTTGGATTTGGAGGGGGGAAATGGAACCTGGACCATGCACTGAACTGTGCATGGAAGCTGAGCAGTACAAGCAGCACGGGAAGGGGGGGCAACGCAGCCAAAGGAACGTGATGGAACACAGCGTGAGGGAAAATGATTGCGCGAGACAGGGTACGAAGGAACATGGAAGTTGGGGAGTTTAACGTTGGCAACGGGAATGCGGCGATACATGTACTTCGTACAGAGTAGTGCCCAGTTCCAGTTGTACCGGACCGCCTTCTTGTTAACGGCTAAGGTGGCAAGGTGGTACAGTTGCAAGGTATGAAGCACAGAAGTGTACAACCACTGCTACCATCTCCGCGTAAGCCCGTCTTCAGACGCTAGTAATGCGACTTGGGCCTGCAGCCTGGCATTTCCGGGAACAAACTGGGCATGTCTTGCAGGGGACTAAAGTTCCTTGTACCGAGTACTTCGTAGAGCGGGGGAATTAGGCTCACACCAGTTAGAGCCAGCCAGGGACACTGACTCCTTGACTAATATGGACAAGTTGCTCCAGGGAGGGAGAGCCCGCGCCTCGATGCTTCGATGCATATCCCAAAGTACTCGTTTCTACAAGCACAAAGCGCGGAGCAGAGGGCCTTGAGTTTACAATAGACACAGACACTACGAAGTAGCACCAGTCGATTGAGTGGACTCTTCCCATACTTCATACACAATGAAGTGTACTAGTAGAATTGCATCAGCGATCAAATCTCGCAGACCCGCCGACTTTATCCAATGTCCTGTGCACGAGGCACGTCCACTACTCCGTATATCCAGTGTCCACTGTCCAGTATCCAGATCGACGGGTGGAGAGATCGGCCCTACCCACGAGATTAGCATAGCGCCAAACCATAATGCCAGCATGGGGGAATACCCGATGTCAAGCGAGTACAGGCTAGTGTGCCACACGCGAAGTTTGGTTGGACGGGAGGAGACCTGCTCGTACCTTTCATGCTTTCGTTAGGTCATTGAGCATCTCTGATTGCACAGAAAACGATCTTTGCACCTGGACCAGACCTGGACTTTCGACATCGTGGGACCAGCTGGTTACAACATCTGAAGTACCTTGGAGGTGGCGTTTCTGCCCTTAATTGCGTCTTCGTCGCCAGGCAAAGTCGGGTAACATACAGGTTTACCTCAGTACAACTGATCAAGATTACCTCGTGCTACTCAACACTGTCCCTTCGTGCTAATACATCTGAGGCTTCGGATAAGCCCTCGCTTAGAGTCTAGCGAGGAGGTAATACCGAGCAAAGCCAGACCGCAAATCGATCCCTCAAGACTGTTTGTTGCATCATAGTCTTGAATCAAATGTTTTCTCCTCCGCAACCCCAGTCGCCGACCAGTTGAGCACCTATGCTCTCGAAGACACGAACCAACAGATGAACAATGCATGGCTGGCCATGCCGCATTGCCTAGCTCCTCGTGCTGCAGCTACTTGGGGTTAATATAGCGCGGGAAGACGAGATGATCCTCCATTCATGGATAGGCAATTGCAATCGGTCAAGGGAAGCATGCGCCACCGATGCATGGCCAGTGCGAGATTCCTTGCTATTGCCGGCTGCCAGCTCGCCCGCCCTCGTCATGTATTGCAGTTTATTACTGTTCTTCACGTCCCATTTGATACTGGAATGCTTCCGCCTATTACTATTTTTCGCCGGCGATCACGGAAAAGTACTGTGTTTCCTCCACACTGCGCTACGCTAGGATTACTGCAAAGGGTCTTGATCACAGAAAGCCAATCTCAGGCGGGATGCACGGCAGGGTAGGTGGTATTGGCTACGGTCAGCCCCGAGTTAAAAAGTTTAAGATGAAATCTTATTCATATCCTTGCGTCGCAAAGCGAAGTCTAGACTTCCCAGATATCAGATGGCTAGGAACCCGGCAGCTTGATTTACTTATAGTTTAGCCACCGACCATTACAGTAGAAGGCTGGGAGCATAGAAGGGAAAGAGAGCCTCCATGAGCCTTGCACTCTCTCATCAGCCCCCCACGGACTTCCTCAGAGTGAGGTGTGGCATGTGTGGGTTACTATCCTTCGTACTCCATATGTATCCGACGGGAGGCGAGGAAGAAGAAGGCGACGTGCGCAAGCACGTTTCTCTTGAGCCGAGATCTCTGCGTCGCTGAATCGGTCTGATGCGGTGCAGTGACTGGGTTTAAACGGCACCCAGGCCAAAGGCTCGAATCCCTTTTGAGCTAGGCTAAAATCTAACCTCCCCTCCCCCATTTTCCCAAACCCACCCGGAGCTTCTTCACCTGTCCCAAAAGGGGCCGTGATGTGCAATACCCCAACTTTCTCTTTACGAGACCAGTGATACAAGCTCCTGGAAGGATCACCACACCCACACCGACCCAAAGAAAGCCAAGATACGCCATTTCCTGCATATAGTGTACGAATCCGCCATTCTCTTTGGTTCTCTGGACCCATATGTGCGGGAGGAGAAATGCAATCACGGATCTGGTCTTGGCGTTTTTAAAAAGAGCTTGTTGAGGACCTTATCTGCGATGTAGTGTACAAAGTACAGTGCAACGAGTCTTTCTCGGGATCGCCTAGCCTCAAACAGAAGCCCCGGAAACGATTGCCCGTAGCGATCAACGATCGAGGACAAGAACATGGTTAGTGATGGAGCTGTCAAAGCATGGGGTAATTCGTTCGTCATCCAAGCTCTTCGCATCAGAAAAAGATGCCCCTTGAAGACTGATTTGCTGGTGATATCTATGCAGTAGTCTCACAGCCAATGCTCCTCGGGCTTTCGAGTTGTCCTATTGTCTCGAGGACAGTTGAACACTGGTCTAGGTGCCCAGCATACCTTAATCCATGGCTGGCCCTAATGCCACTCGGCTCCGTTCTGGGGTTTCAGAGGTTATCTTACTTTCGTAGTTTACGAATCAATCAGCGACGTTCATTCACTTGCAGTTAGCTTCGTACAAGGGACCCTGGGTTCAGCTTGAACCTCCAAAAAGTCACTTGTACTCGTCACCCCCTTCCAAGCTAAATCCAGCCCTCCCAGAGCGACACACCCAACTGCGACATCACGGGTTATTGTCCCGCCGCTTATCCCGGACGGGTTCCTCACATGTAGAACATGCAACCACCACGTTGATCTGCTCGCCAATCCACCAGACCCTCCCGGACTCGAAGACAAGAGACCCCTTGCCTTTTCCTATTTTGTGACGTCGTCTAGACTCTTCAGGTCCGGCACACAGACGCCGCTAGGTTGCGATAAGAGAAAGGGCAAGAGTTGGCCAAAATAACTGACTTCATATTGATGGTGGCTACACTAAGATCCCTCCACTCTATCTAGTTTCTGCTATTCCGAAAATCTCGAATCATTCATCTCATACACGACCTCGACCGTCTCTCATATCTCATCTCCAAAAGGGTATGGGTTGTAAGTTGAAAAAAAAAAAAAGAAGAAAAATGAATGGTGAAAATGGGGAATACATCGAAGAGAAAGAAAAGTAAAAGAAAAAACGTAAAACATGGGTAAGTAAAGTTCATTCCACCACCGAAGACATTCTGTGGCCTCTCTTCCCAGAAATTGCAGACAAAAAACAGTGGGCAACTTGTAGGAAAGGGTTTGAGAAAATCCTCGAAACATCCATCCTCCTACCACCAACGACCACACCCAACCCATCACATCTCTGCTCGCTCGAATCGAAAGAAAGTAATGGAAAACCGTCCTTGAATCAAAACGTGAAAAGGAAACCGACGTCCAATCTGTGTGGTAAAGCGTTCAGCCGTTGATGTATCGTTCGTCGAAGCTTGTCGTCCGTTCTTTAACCTCAACAGATGACGATGTTGTGTCTTCTCAAGAGTCGCTCGTAAAGCGCAAGCCTATCACGCTGCTCCGCAATCTTTTCACGCTGTTCGGAGATGGTTCTCATGCGGTCTTCCAAAGCCCGATCGGCACACTCGAACTTATGCTTCCAGTCCTTGACAAGACGTCGGAGATATGCAATCGGCTCCACAGTCGAGTGTCGGCACTCCTTAAGGAGCTGTCGTATACGGACCCTCATGCAATCATTGTCGCGTTCGAGTCGTCCGACATCGTCACGGAGCCTCGCTACTTCTCGGCCCCTCTTGTCTGCCAGGGAGACGGCACTGTCGAGAGACTGACGGAGGGAGGCATTCTCATCGCACAGCTCTCGGACCCGGCACGTGAGTTTATCTTCGCTGGCGCGGAGCCGCTCGTTCTCATGTTCGCTCTTCTTGAGGCTGGACTTGAGTTCGCGGACCTGGCATCGGAGGTCCTGTTCCGACTTGACGAGGCCGTTCCATTCGTCTACGGGGACATGGAGGCAGTCCTGGTGCTTATGGCAGAGAGTGGGCTTTCCACACCGGGGTTCGTGGCGGCGCTCGTGGTGGTGATGCTCGTAATGGTGGTGGTCATGATGATGGTGGTGAGATCGGGAGCGCTTGAGCTTGACGAACTGGGTGTTACCCCCCGGTTGGGTCTCGACGTAGACTCGGGTCGACATGAGAAGGGTCTCGCTGAGGTCGGGACACGAGTGGTGAGGAGTTAGGCGTGGGTGGTGCGACTTGTCCTTGCGGCAGGTCTCCTCACAGATGATCTTGCCGCCGTCGCCCACCTCGATTGTTGATCCCGTCAATGTGGTTTTTTTGGTTTGTTCGTGTAAGTGAGAGGTCTTGAACCCCGCCTACTTTGTTGAAAGGCGTAGCTTGACTTTCAACGCAGGAGCGAGGTGATGAGAATGGAAAGGGCTTTCGACCTCGTTTCTTTCTTTCTTTTTGTCGTCTTTGTTGACTTAGACTCTTTGGCGCGTAAAGAGTGTAAGTCGGTCGGTTAGAATACCAGAAGCGGATAGTGGTCGCTCGATACGGAATTGGGGTTGCAGGAATGCGGGCAAGACAATGGAGGGACGGGAGTTTGAGGTACTTAAAGCTCTGATATATACTCTTGTTTGTTCCCAAGAGAAACATTTTTCAAAGAAACGAAGTCTATGAAGAAGCGCAGGTGATCAAAGCAGAAGACTGTATGGCATGGCCTCCTCTAGAGACAAGCCCTGGCAGGCCCTCACGGGAGAGGCCCGTCCCTACTGAATCATGGGCGAAATAGTAGGTGTAAGTCGATTATCTCAGTGTTGGAATAGAAGAATCTAGGCGTCATTTTGCAGGAGAGGGGCCGAAATTTACGGTCTACACCATGAAATGGCCGGATATCGGGCCCGGCGCAGTCTGCCCACGAGGACCCTGCATATGGTCTCCAGACATGTGGTGGGTGGGGAGCAAGGGTTGGGCGTAGCGGCCAGTTGGCTTGATCGATGCCAAGAGGGACATTTCTACGATTCTGCGATTATTTCGCTAAATAGTTGGGGGCGAAAGAGTCCTAAGTTTGCTATGGAAGTCGACTTCAAAGGGTGGGAGGGATAAAGGAGGGCGGGAATGGTGGTCATGTAGACACGCTCACAAAATGGCAAGAATGAGACTTCGTGTGACGTGCTTGGCCTTGGGTCTTGGCCACGAGTCCAACGATCATGTCCAAATTGTCTCAAACGAACAATCGCCCTGTTGTGCGATGAGGGATTATATGACTTATTTCCTCACGCGCCTTTGGGGACATACGCTCTGGAAGTGGAAACCAGGCAAGCGGCAGATTTCGCTCGTATCCTTTCCGTTCCTCCTATTAGACTTCTCTTTTTCCCCTTTTCGAGTGTTGGAGAGGAGATGTGAGATTGATCATTATCGATAAAGCAGCTGTGGAGTGCGTGACACAAGATTCGAGATGCAGGGACAAAGGTCCCGCGTTCCTTCCCAGACCAATTAGGACCTTCACTATTTAACCGAAGTTCAAGCTGACACCTGCCGCGCCTAGCGCTTAGTGATCACAGCCAATCACTTCTCAGCTTCTCATGGCAAAGTGTCCCACGCAACACAGCACACTGAGCACAGCCATCAAGACATCGACGCATCGCCTCGGCCAGACCCAACCCCTTCTTCGACTTCGAGAATTGCGTTTTCAGTATGGTGTGAAGCTCATATCGGCTTTTCGGTGATCTAGAAATACTCGTCTCTGCTCTCTGTCCTTAACATCTTTCCATGGTCTGGAACCCAAGAATGTGCCCCGTGGATCCCCGTTCCCGTCAACACAACTATCCTGCGAGCTTTAGCCGTCCTAGGCCTGCTTGTCTTTGACCACTTATAGTTTGGTGAAGGCCTAGTGGACCGATATTTCTGGGAATTGGAGGTCCAAGGCTGCAGAGTTGTTCCATATCCCGCACCATCCCGCAGCTCCGAACCAACCCGGCCGGCCTACTTTTCGGGCCGGTATTGACGTGACCAGGATTGCGAACTACCGTCGACGTCAATCTCGACATGTGAGAAAGGCGAATAATGGCTGAGGTCACTTAATTATCACAAAGTGGATTTATTGCCTGTCCGAACGTTATCTACTCCCATCTTCCTTTGGGGTCCGCACCGGGTCTGTGACATCACAAGCACATCCAGTTCCGTTCCCTCGGGTCCGATGAGGCGCTGCAAGAGAAGTTTTCCAGAGGCTACAACTGCGCCAGGTTCAGGCGTCGAGTGCTGCCTAGCTATGTCAGGCGGGTTGGGGGAAAGAAATTTTACGAAAGGCACACTCATGCTTTGCGGACGGGGCTCTGCGATGATTATGGTTTCATGACCCAAAATCGCATTGAAAAAACATGGTGGAAGCTTCGTGAATGATAATCTGCCACACATGACGAACTTCGAGGTCCGAGTGGGCAGTCTTCACGTTCGGGCCGCTTTCGTTGACGGAAGAAGGCGCAGCGGGCGACCAGTCATGGCCCAGGGATACGGCCTTATCGTCTACCTCACTGCTATGCGTCGCAGGCACCTGCATTCTGTGAAGGCATGAATGTTGTGCATGCAGTGCACGCCATTTCTGTGAGACGTGAGACATGCTGCACGCTGTCCTCGAGCCTTCGCTTGTGGGCAGTGGACACAGAAATCTGATTACTTTGGTTTTAGCCCTGAGGTCTGCAATGTCAAGTGACGAGTCGTAGGATTCAGACCCAACCTCCGAGGCAAGCCTCACAGAATTCTCCCATCACTCATTCTGGACCTACAAACTTTGATTTATTGCTATCGACCTATACTTCCTTTACGTGGGCTAACAAGGCAAATCGCAAATGACATCCTTTCCCCCGGCCACATTTCAACCCCAATGTCGTCCACTGAGCCGTGCTCCTCTCGAGAACATCAAATGCGGTTCTTCCCTTCCCGGCCGAATCCGATGCTCCGCACAATAGAGCGAATTACTCGCCCTCTCCGCAAGCCTCGTACATCCATCACGCTGGCACTTCGAGTGATCACGACACCGCTGCGTCTCCGGCTCGGCCCGCTCAATGCAAGAAGGATAGTGACACGCGTGCTGGGCGCAGTAAGGGGATGGCGCCACCGTCATCGCGGCGTAGGGGGCGGTTATGGGCGCGTGAGGTAGGATGCTCCATTTTGCTGCTGTGCAATGCGGCATGGCGCATTTGTGGGCCATGCAGAAGGCGCTCGAGGGACTGCAGACGGAGTTGGTGCATTCGCGGATGGTGCAGAGATGGGCGGCGCAGAAGAGCTTGGTTGGGGATGCTTTTTGCTTGCACCCTTCGAAAGTGCAGATCACAGCTGAGTCTGAGGATTGAAGTTAGGCCATCTGCTCGTGGAACGGGTTGGGAATGGAGGGAGATAGATACTTACGGTCGTCGCATTTCTCCAGGATCTTGTCCCCGATTACCACACGATATCGCTCACAGCCCACAACTGTGCAAAGCTGATGTCTCTCGCAATATCCATTGGCCTCAGCCCCCTGGTCGCAGTTCGGCTTGACGCACATGTGCTCTGGGCACCAATCACCCTTTCGCCTCTTAAAGAGGCATCCAGAAGCCTTGCACTCGTGACTCTTGCAATACAGGGACTCCGCCTCATGCCTCGCCTTCAGACACCCGAGCTCAATGCACGAATGGTTCTCGCAGTTCTGGTCTCCCCGACGTTCGTTGTCGCACCCGGCGACTCGGCAATAATGGAGTCCGCACCGTTTCGAAGCTATTCCATCCTCGCGGATATGGCAGAGCCGGCTACACCCGTCGCTCATACAGACCCGGTGCCTGTCGCAGTAGCGAGTCCACGAGCCCGGGTCGCCGATGCCCTCGGCGAAGGCTGTGCAGTTGGCGCCGTCGCAGGTATGTTTTCGGCAGTAGGTTGCGTTAAGGCCCCTTTCTTTTTTGCAGTTGGCGACGATGCAGCGGTGCTCGGTGCAGTACTTGAGGTCTACGTCGTTGTAGATGACGCGTTCTTTATCGCAATCTTCCTTGTTGCAGTTGTCTAATGGGCAGGGCCAGTCAGTAACTTATACCTGTAGCGAACTCATGAGCACAGAGTTTTGAGACTTACGCAATTGAGCGCAGAACTTGAATTTGTTCGCACTCATGTCCTTGATATAGTTGGAACATCGTGTGCCGCTCGTTGATGCGGTGCACCTCGTATCTAGACACATCGTGAGTCAAGAGCAAGGAACCCACGGAATGGGATACGGCATTCACTTACGACTCTGGCAAAACGGAAACCCTCCAGCCGTTGGTATACCACAAGGTGCTCCCTCACCATTCTTCTTGCACTGGTGGAAACGACAAAACTGACACTGAACGCGGGTCTCGTGGATCAAGACCAACGCCCTTGGATACTTGCAAGTCCAGCCGTTGTTGGTCCAGCTACACCGGGATGGTTGAGGCGTTCGGCCTTGCTTCTTCTTGGAGGACGTGCTATATTCCTTGGGGGCGGTTCTGCGACCGAACCATGCCATCTTTTGTAGCTTTCCCCCGGATGGAATGCGGTTGTTTCTTGCTATTAGACACGAAAGTTCCTTTATCCGTAGTGAGATCGAGGTCGGACAAGTTCAAGTCTCGCACATCAGTTTGCATTGGAGAAGGCTGGGAAATGCCTGGGCTGCTGGCCTTATATACCTAGAGCAATCAGCTTGGCCAAACCGAAAGAAACAGCTTAGTACAACGGTGTAATAACAGCCCGCATGACACCTTGTGCCAAGGTCGGACGTCCTCTTGAGGAAACCTCGTCGTGAGCCTCCCATTTGTTGATGGTGATCCCAACACCGCGGCAACCTGCATAGTCTGTCCCCCTTCGAGAGTCCCTCGCATCCAAGGATCCACCCCATCTTTTTTCGGAAACATCGTAACGGCCGCAGGCTCCCCTTTTCTCTCTCTTCGTAACGCACAGGTTTGGCCATGTATGTCTTCCTCACCGAAAAACTGCACAATGCAAAGCTCCTCCGCCGTAAATGTAACCTGCACGTTTGCTCTCACTGGGTGACCTCTCCCGTATAAGCCAGTCTCCACCTAAACACTCTCATAGTCGTATTAATCAAAGTGGTCGCCGAGACTCCTACGTGGCGATGCCTAGTTTCACGTTCCACAAACAACATGCGTTTCCATCCCTTTCGTCTCGCCTCCCAAAAAGAAGGCGGACGAGGACCCTCTTCCGTGTTACATTCCGAAACAAGAATCATGGGTACACACATCTCTGCTTGCCAGGGCTAATTTTAAATGAGAAGAGGATGTGTGGTGTCATATATACACAGCACAGAAATAGGAGGTTATATGTTCAGGGAAAAGAAAGGCTATTTGAAAAACAGGATGTCGAGACCATGGCTCTCATTCCTTGGGACTAGCTCTACAGACCAAGACACGGAACACATAGGATGTTAGGAGAACGGGCTGGTGGGAGAGTGTTACAAGGAATCACATAGCACAGGGGCATCTTCCATACGAAAATAAAGCTTTAGCTTGTGTAGCCCATTACTCTAAAAGATATCGCTTCGCTATCCCTCAACCTAGAAAGATAAACCATTTTGCCAGCCTCAAAAAAAGAGCAAGTTGTCATATCCCTCCCATCCTTCCACCACAAGTCATTTACCAAAGAAGCCATAAGATGAAAGGGAAAAGAAGACAATTCACGAACCACCTTCCACTTCCTTCCTCACTCACGCTTTCGCCTCCGACGTGCAGCTGGCATCAATGAAACCACAAGTTCCCTCGCTGTCTCAGTCGACGGCCTCGGCAAGATCGGCCTCTAGCCCGACCTCGCCTCCTTTGCCACCTCGGCACGCAACCTCTCCAAGAGCGCGGCATTGGTAGCTTCCGCCTCCGTCACTCGCGAGAATAGGTTAGCGGGGATTGTTGACGTCGGGAAGGATTGCGACAGCGTCACGGGAGGGGTCGATATTCTCGACGCGGCGAGCGAGTGGAGAGCGCTGTGATGCGCAGAGGTAGTGGCCGGGAAATTGGGAAGAGAGGTCACCGAGAGTGGAAGGGTGGGCATCTTCGGTTGGATGGGCGCTGCTGCGGGCGGCGCCGGTGTAGGGGTAGAAGCAGCAGGGGCAGTCGACGTGCTGGCTGCGGCGACAGAGGGTGTGGAGGTAGTAGTAGGTACGGATGGCTGCGTTGATGCGGGCGTGGCCGTCGCTGGGATGTGGGTCTGCACCTGTCCTTGGGTTGAGACTTGAGGCCTCGCCTGTGGCAGAGCCCCCTGTCTTTGCCCGCTTGCTTGGGCATGAAGCAATGGGCTTGAGGCGATATGAGAGGCTTGAGGCGGTCGGTGGGCTGTTGCAGGAGTAGCGACTGCCTGTGCGGGCGTAGGAGGGGCTGGGCTCGCAGATGTCGTGTTTGCTCTATTCACTACGCCGGTTGGAGTTGCCCCACCGGCTTGCATTGAAGCTTGCAAGCTGGCAAGGGGAGTTGGTGCAGACGCGAGCCGAGGCGAAGGCGTAACTGTGGGCGCCGAAACAGCGACTGTAGCCTGGGCAACGTTTGAGACAACTGGAGACGCCTGGATCGGTCTCTGGGCAGCTGCGGATTGAGCTTGACCTTGAGCCATTGCGGGCGTTGTTATCTGTGCGGCCAGGGCTGCCTGCGCCGGGGTAACCACACCCGGCGTCTGTTTGCGCGCAAGGCCCGCTGCTCCGGCCTGGTTATGGTTCGCGAGCTGAGGTGAGTTTTGTAGGCTACTTGCGAGACCCAGGAGGCCTTGTGCCTTCGCTTGGTCCTCCTCGCGACTGAGCCTCGCGCGCTCTTCGGCCTCCTTACGAGCGGCCTGGTTCGGGGCGCGGGTTTTGAGCTCTCCTGTGACCGCCGAGAGGTAGTACGGCATTTCCGATTGTGTCTTGAGGAAGAACAGCTTCAGGTTACGAGCCTTATCCTTAAGTTGGACCTGGGTTCTGTCTTTCAGAACATCTGATATGGTGCCGTTAGGACCAAACAGGCTTAGAATCTGGCTCCAATGGGGTCCCTTCACCATGTCGAGACCAGTCATAAGGGCCTTCTCTTCCTCTGGAGTCCAAGGTCGACGGGTTGAGTGGATACCCTCTCTCCGGGTATGAGCAGTAGACTTCGAAAGCGCCGCTTGTCGTGCTTTATCATATAGAATTGATGTGGGGCAGGTCTGATTGGGAGGAAGTTCGCCTGGCGCCGCTGCTCCTGGCGCTCGTCCGGCGGCGGGTCCAGGAATATGATTGTGGACCTGTCCGAGGCCAGCATGGGGTAGAGGATGTACTGGAACGTGGCCCTGAGCGTGGCCCGGCATAGGCACAAGGGGAGGACCAGCAGGAGCAGCTCCTTGCGCGGCGCCTGGTATTTGCTGGCCGTACATGCCTTGCTGCGCCTGAGGCATCTGGGCCGCCTTGAGGAGATAGAGGTTCTGTGCGGTGGTATCGTGGTCTGGCACACACAAGATAAGTTAGTCTAGCGCAAGTGACAAATATACGATGAGAGAGCTTACGAGCTAGATTTGGGATCGGAGTGGCGGGAAGAGCCGCTTGAGCAAGTTCCGCCTCACGCGACGCAATCCTTTGGTTCATATACTCGAATAGCGGGCCAAGAATTGCGCCGATTCGCTTCTGCATCTCTTCGCTCAAAGCCGGAGCGCTTTCAGCACTCGGGACTGGTGCAGCAGCAGCCGGAGGCTGTGGGGTGCCGCTCGGAACTGAAGCCTGATTATCTGTTCCCTGGGATGTGCTCACTGCACTTGGCGCGGCATCCGTAGGCTTCTCCTCGGGTGCAGGTTTTGACCCTTTAATCTCCGCCATGATTGATTCCCCAACACCATCGATAATGCTGTTCGTCTTCTGCCAGTAGTCATCATCATCCTGTAAGGCAACATGGGCAAGGATGGTGGTTTGTTGTTTCCCGACAGCCCTCGCACTGACAGCAAGGGTCTGGCAGTGGTCAGCATGAGCCACTAACTCATTGTGAATGTAAGACCCAAGCTGTTTTAATAAAGAGTCAGGAGGATAATGGTCTACAAGTACTTGGGCTACGGCGGTTGCGTCTTATGTTAGCCTCTGCTCTTGGCTTGGATTCGTGAGCAAGCGTCCCCACGTACCGTTGTTGCCACTCTCTTCGTATTCCTGTAATAAGAGCGACATTCTTATCTCCGCCGACGTTAACATGCCAGCCTCCTCATCAAAGTTGGATGGGTTCCAACTTCGTTCCTTGAGGACTGACTCTAGACCCTCGGTGAAGACCTCATGTAGCAGGTCGGCGGGAGTTTTCCCACTAGTGTTTTCGGCGAGCAGACTCAACGCCAGCTGCGTCTTCAGCTCCAAGAGGATGTTAGAGTGATCAAAGGTAAACTTTCTCGTGCCGTAGACGAAGACTTGGAAAAATCTCTCATGGAGGGCAGGTAGGTAGGTCTCGTCCTCAGAAAATAGATCGATCCCGAATCGAGCAAGGTTCGCCAGCCGCACCGTCTTACGATGCTTCTGATCATCGAGACCTAGTTTCGACCAGACCAAAAGGTCGTCGTCCGTTTGGGAAAAGTTTCTCCACGCCTGTTCAAACTGGGTCACTTTGAAGCTGTAGGATGCGTAGAAATCGGAATCGAGGTCACGAAGGGCATCAATGGACTCTTCAAAGGGCTCCTGAGACAACCACTCCAGCACTTGCACGGCCTGATATTGGGCATAGGTGTTAGTTAATGGCGAAGAACAGGGCGACAGAGGAGGTGTTGAAACCTACAGTTATTCCCAAAAGCTGCATGTTCATGCCTCGCAACGCTTGCGCCGGTGCCTCCAACATTCTCCTCCGCTTCCTCGGATGTGCGGGCGCTCTCGTTTGAGGTGTGGGAGCCGTAGCTTCCTTGACAGGCTCTGGGGTTGCGGTCTCCTTCCCTAGCTCAAGTTTCACTGAAGGTGATTTCTCTATAGAAGCGATTAGTGTGACTGAGGTAGTAGCTAGGGCCTGAGCTGTAATAGGAGCTGCGGTAGGAGCTGAGACGGGTGCTGGAGCGGAGTGTGTGGGTGTCGCAGAAGAGGGCGCGGAGACGGGCGCCGCGTTTGCGAGACTGGCGAGAGTCTCTGGCAAGATAGCCTGGGAGTCGTCGATGGGTTCTATCTTGATTCTCTTTGCAGCGGGTGCTTCAGATTCCAGCGATGCGGGTCTTTTCGTGGGTGAAGCGGGGATTGGTAGACTCGGAGGGTTCATTGAATCTTGAATAGGTATCGGCGCGGGAGGATTCGTTGGAGGAGCTGCTGTCGTGGTGGTATTGGTAGTTTGAGTATTTGCAGAGATAGCCTTGAGGATACTCTCTGGGATGTTCGAACTTTGGTTCGCATCTGTCTTCATCTTGGGCTGTTGAGGGAGACTCGCTGCAGGTGCGGCAGGACTCGCAGTAGGTTGTGTCGTTTGTGTTGTCATGTTGCTTGTGGGGTTCTCGACTGGCATGTTTGCTGAAGAGACCGCCTGGGGCTCGGCCGAAGCATTCACCAAGGACTGCAGTAATCTGTCTGCCGAGGCAGGGTCGAATATAGGCGCAGCGGGCATCTGCTCATCCGACCCGGTCGAGGGTGCCATCGGAGCGGGCCCCGGCACCGAGGTGTTTTGCGTGGCATTACCCTCCGAGCCCGTAGCGGCCGTCGTCACTACATCATCGGTCATTCTCTCAAGATGGAGGAGCTTCTATATTCGGTGTATGAATTGGCGGCGGCAAGGATGGAACAATTTGGCCTAGATCAATCCATTGTCGAGCTGAGGTGCATTGGCAGGCGCTGTCTACGTCGACGATCCCCGGCGCAACTTCCCTAGGCGGGGCTGAGGGTTATTGCAGGGTAGGCGTGGAGGCGATTCTTTGCGGATGGTATAGCGGCGATATCGCGATGAGGGCAATCTCGATCTTGCGACGACAATGCCGACCTCTTTCTCACGGCGGGGGTTGGTTCAGCGGCGGGTTCGATAACGATCGATAAGAAAAAGTTGGAAGGCGGTCAAGATGAAGAAATTTTGCCCTCGTACGGGAAGTGCTACCCCAGCTGGTTGGCACATGGAACGACTGGCAACACCTGGAATGAGCTGTCCAAGTACAAAATATATTGGGAAAAATACGGCCCATTATCTCTCTACCTCAATTTCAAACCCTATTCTAGTAGAAGGCTTATGAAATCAATCCTAGATGTTTTCCTTTTAATTTTGAAGGCATTCTCTAGTTACTCGAGGGGTTTGTGCCATGTGAATGGCAGTTTAGGGTGTACAAAAAAGAGAATGGATCAATAGCGGGTAGCTAATGTATCTCACTAACATTGACAAAACTAGGGACCTCAGCTTCCTCAAAGGCCAAAATCGAAGCTCGTAATTGGACACAATTGGACGGGCAGGCCAGACCAAGCCATCGTAGCAACACACAACAACACTACATCGCTACTTCGTGGAGGCGGTGGAAGACGAAGCCGGGGCATCGACGATCCCATGAAATCAAGATCTGTTTCCCCTAATAACATTACTCTGCAAAATGACCCTGAGCTATGACAAATCTACGACAACAAACAAACATCCTTGGCAGGGAATGAGGAGAAATGAGCGAAGACAAAAGCCATCTGTGGGGATTATGGGACCACTCCTTTCAAGCAGGTTGGTTGATGCAACTCTTAGTGCAGACCTCTCCGCTCACAACCCCTTGTTCGGGGATTACTCCACCCGTAGGCCGCACTGCCAAACGGAGCCGAGCCCTGGGAAGTGATAGGTGAGGCCTGGGCCCCTCCTCTACTCATGGCATACCTTGTAGTATTTCTCGGATATGCTTGAGTGGGAAGGTATGGGGTATGGTCCTACTTTGTAAGTAGTGATCCACGGTTTGGCCCCGGCCGAGAGGACGCGGCATCATTTCCCGATCTAGTAATTGATGTTTAGTTTGAGGTGTTCGGGGGTACGGAAGGGCGGGAAGTGTATGTATCGACGAGGAAGGAAGCTACAATAGAAGATGATAGAAGGTGGGAGTTCGTAGGACAATGGTTGATGGCGATGTTGGCTTACTTCGTACTATCAAACGGAGCTGAATTTTACAAGTCCGAGTTGCAAGTTAGTGTAGAGATAAGAATGACTCCCACTTTTTAGGAGAATTATTAGTAAAAAACGATTTGCCCTTTCTGGTAATTTCTGGTCTGGCCCCTCCTTTCACTTGCGCGGACATTAGACATTGGGGCTTTCTCTCTAGGATTAGCCCGAGTCGTCGAGACGCGAAAATAGAACGCGGATTATTAGCAAGCTAGTGCAAGTCGCCTCACTCACGACTGCCATTCCACTAAACCAGGACAAGTCAATACTCTGCATGTCTCCTCAATCGGTGTTGCTTGGGGTAACTGCATGCCCAACCCATCCCCGATGGGATCTGCCTCACTGCTGCGTAGTAGAGTAGGATCAAGAGCACGAGATTGTGCGAGACGCACTCACATCCTCCAGCGCTGGGACACACTATTTCGTATTAGTAGAAATGCCGACGCTGGCCAGTAACGGATTAATCCGATAATAGGCCAGGTATTGGTACTAGAGCAGAGACTGTACATTGCAAGCGTAAAGGGCCCGCCGTACTATTCGGATTACTGAAAATTAAACAAGATATCAATAATCCTAAGGAAACCGCCTCAGCGCTGCTAGTCACAGGAGATCAACTGTAATTGTACTTAACATCCGGGTATTTTTCTGGGGGCGAAGACTTCCATGCTGAGAGTCGGTCGACCTCCGCCTCCGAGTCTGGTACTGATGACGGACACGGATTGCTACCCCGCAATTTAGTTCTCCGCGTCCTTCGGGGCTAAGGCACTGTGCCGCGGTAGACAGATTTGTAACTTGGACAGCGACTCTCAACCTTGATCGATAATTCGATGTATTGCGGGTTGGACCAACAGGATCAACAAAAACTTCCGTCGATGCATCGATTGGACGTCTTAGATGTACTCGGTACTCTTCTCCATATCTAGGCGCTAGCATCAGGGTTGGGCCAGGTGCGGAACCGCACTCTTTCCAGGTAGTGGGGTGTACCTGTTAGTCTACTTCGTAGTTTAGTCTAGGAAAGAGCACTTGTGCATCCCCATCCCCACCTTGATCCGGGCAACCCTGAATGACGATGGTACCTGCCGTACTTCGTAGATGCTCTTTCTCCCCATCTAGACATGCTCCAGTGCGCTCTATAGCGCGTTGGAATTTGGAATCGACATCTTCCCTTTCTCCGTTTCTCTATGTTACCATCCCTTTCGTCGCCCAGCCCATCTTCCAGCCTATCTCCGGCCCATGAATCCGAGCCATCCCTGTCCCCCACTCCAAGTTCGAGACAGCTCAAGTTAGAGCTCCCCCTCTTTACGAGAGATCTCGGGCTATTTGGCGATCAATAGGTGGCTAACCCCGCCTTGAAACGGCTGTACCACATCGAGGAAGCAGACCCCTCAGTGGATCGTCTGTTCACACCATTAATACTACTACGACGTCTATATAAGAACACAAGCTCCTCTTGCATCCCCTTGCCGAACATCTCCACTCGACCTTCATCTTTCTACCAACCCTTCGATCTAACCCTCCGCTTCTCCAGAACCGAAGCCTCCAAGACTCCTCTTACTCCCACACCTTATTCAATCCTACCCAATACACAATGTCTCTTACTGTTGACCTCGAGACGCCCGTCACGGGCACCTATAAGCAGCCCATCGGCCTGTGAGTTATAGCTCCCGCGTCCATTGCGCCTTGGAAGATTCGCGGGAACCTTGCTAATACTTCATCCGTCTCGGCTAGCTTCATCAACAACGAGTTCGTCGAAGGTGTCAAGAAGCAGAAATTCGAAGTCATCAACCCCTCCACTGAGGAGCCTATCTGCTCCGTCTGCGAAGCCACCGCCGAGGATGTAGACGTCGCTGTCAAGGCCGCCCGTGCGGCTTTCAACGGTATCTGGAGCGAGACTGCCCCCGGCGAGCGTGGAAGGCTACTACTCAAGCTTGCCGATCTTCTTGAGGCGAACCAGGATCTCCTTGCCGCCGTCGAGTCCCTCGATAACGGAAAGTCCATTACCAATGCCAGGGGTGACGTGGGAGCCGTAGTTGGAACCATCCGTTACTACGGTGGATGGGCCGACAAGGTCGAGGGCAAGACTATTGATGTTGCCCCCGATATGCTTAACTACACCCGGCAGGAGCCTGTACGTTCTATTTCGGACACCTTTTTCATTCTTTCTCGTTCTCCGTGTTGGAAGAGTTGCTAACTAGGTCTTCAGATTGGTGTCTGTGGTCAGATCATTCCCTGGAACTTCCCCCTTCTCATGCTTGCGTGGAAGATTGGTCCTGCTTTGGCGACTGGTAACACTGTGGTTATGAAGACCGCCGAGCAGACCCCTCTCTCCGCCCTCGTGTTCGCCCAGTTCGTCAAGGAGGCTGGTTTCCCTCCTGGTGTTCTCAACATTATTTCCGGTTTCGGCAAGACTGCTGGTGCTGCCATTGCCTCCCACATGGACATCAACAAGGTTGCCTTCACCGGCTCCACCGCTGTTGGCCGCACCATCATGAAGGCCGCTGCCGACTCCAACCTCAAGAAGGTCACTCTCGAGCTTGGTGGCAAGTCTCCCAACATCATTTTCGACGATGCTGACATTGAGCACGCCATTGAGTGGGTCAACTTTGGTATCTACTACAACCACGGCCAGTGCTGCTGTGCTGGAACCCGTATCTTCGTCCAGGAGGGTGTTTATGACAAGTTCCTCGCTGCATTCAAGGCTAGGGCCCAGAGGACTACAGTTGGTAACCCCTTCGACGAGAGCGTCTTCCAGGGTCCTCAGGTCTCTCAGCTCCAGTTCGACCGTATTATGGGATACATCCAGAGCGGTAAGGAGGAGGGTGCCACCGTCGAGACCGGTGGTGAGCGTCTTGGAGACAAGGGCTACTTCATTAAGCCCACCATCTTCAGCAATGTCCGCCCTGACATGAAGATCATGAGGGAAGAGATCTTCGGCCCTGTCTGTGCCATTGCCAAGTTCAAGGATGCCGAGGAGGTCGTCCACCTCGCCAACGACACCACCTACGGCCTTGCCGCCGCCGTGCACACCAAGAACATCACCACCGCCATCAAGGTGTCCAACGCCCTCAAGGCCGGTACTGTCTGGATCAACTGCTACAACGTCTTGTCGTACCAGGTTCCCTTCGGTGGTTTCAAGGAATCCGGTATTGGCCGAGAGTTGGGCGAGGCTGCGCTCGCGAACTACACCGAGACCAAGTCCATTACTGTGCACCTCGGAAAGCCTATCCCCCACTAAAGGAAGGAAGAGGAAATGCCAGGGTATTATGGGCAGGAGTAAAATGATGTTATGTAGCGTATGAACTAGTCTGTACTAATTCCCCCAACTATGAAATGAATCAATTTTTGGTTATATTATCTCCACACTGCATCGACCCAAGTAGAATTTGAATGTGATGGATCAATTATGTATTCTTAATTCGAGCAGGGTACGTGTGAGACGATGATGATAGAGTTTATACCACGGGAGCACTGCGCTTGGTCCTGACCAACCGCTCTCTAACCCTGCGGTAATTTATAAAGAGTAGTAGTTCCTTATTCCTACTTACGAATTGGCGTGGGCACACCTTCGTTTCCGCTTGTCCGGAGTGCGCGCTCACTCATGGTATCCTGCGCTGTTGGCAAGGCGGTTCCGCACCTCATTGCGCAAGGTACACGACCATCCGGAGTGGGACGCGGCTCCAGTCTCGTCCGATACTGTTCCTACCCCTGAAATACCAGCTTCTTGTTTGCCATCGCCGAGAAGTTAAAACTTGGTAAATCCCGCGTAAGTCTCTTTTTGCTACTATTTTTTTGTGCTGGTTGTAAGAGTTTGAGGGTGGTGTTTCCAAAGAGTTGAGGTGTAAGTCGAGCGCCTGTGTTGCTGCGGAAGGTGAGACAGGGTTGAGACTAGTGTCGTCCGGGGAAGTGCCATAGGGCTGTGGAGGGATGCGGGGGTGTATCGTTCGTGTGGGGATTGGAGACATTCGGCTTGGGGATGGCTCAGGGGCGTGGAGGTGGTTCGGGAAAAGGGAAAGACATCGCCTTCCCCTTGCAGCAAGCAGTCTCTTGAAGAGATCAATTGATGGATGACTAGGTTCGGCCTAGTTCGTATTTGCTTGCGAGTACGTTTTCTCTCGTGCGACATTCCGAGACGGCTTCATAAGTTCCTCAAGCGGATTCTCCTCAACAAACTCGAAGGCACCTCCGACTCCAAGCAAGTCAAGCGAAAGAGCACGGTATCGTCGACAAAAAGTATTCAAAACGTCTTATATTCATCATCCCAAATCTCAAGAAAAGCAAGCCTCCTCTCACAGGAATCCAGAATGCCAACCTGCCCGCCTGGTATCGAAAACAAGATCTGTCCAATTCATATTTGATGAAAAACCGTTTTCTCGTGCCACTGAAACCTGTGCTCTGAAATCAAAAAACAACGACATTGGGCAAGAGGTAGTTAATGATGAAGATGGATACCAGCCCTCTCTTATACTGCCTTATGCCGTCAGCGGCGGTCATGACTTATGTATATATATGAAATGAAAATGAGATGTCAGTCCAATCTATGGGTTTTTGTATGCATGCATTTCCATCTAGGTATATCCTCCAACAAGCAAATAAGCAGTCAACTAATTAGGCATAAGAGGAAAAGAAAACCAAGACAATCGAGAAATCACAACGCATACTTTTCATCCTTTTGTATGTTGACGACATGAAACAATTTGGCATTTCTCAGCAACCCAGTGGAGAGACAAGAGAAGAAAACAAAGGAGTTGGGAAGTTGATGAAACGTTGGAGGGGGGAGCAAAAAAGGAACCAAGGGAATTAAGGGGAATCGGGGCGAGGCAAAGTTATAGCTGCAAGGTCATTTCCGCTGTGTGTATCTGCCCTATAACCTGCGGTGCAGAGGGTCCATGACAGTATAGAGAATAATATTAAAAGGGGGTCTTTTGAGAACGAATGCCCTCAGGAGCGAAGGAGACCGCAAAGGAGAGTCGTCTTAATAAACGCTCCCTTGGACACTCTTCTCTTCCTTTTCCAAGCGGGTAAGCTCGTCCTCGTCGAGAGGCGACGCGAGGGCGTCCCCGGGCCTCGTGTCCGGCGACCCCACGTCCGAGCCAACATCACTGCTGCTGTGGCTATGATCGCCCAATCGGTTAGCCATTGCGCCACGGCCCATTCCGCTCTCGTCGAGGTACACACGTTTTTTTCGATCGGCCTCGTCGTCGTCGGCTTCCGCGTCGACGTGGCGAATTCGGACCTTGCTGCTGAGCGAGGTGCTGTGGATGCGCGCCGCGAGGCTGCCCAGGCCGCTGCTTCCCGGTCGGCGGCCTTCCTCGTCCGCGGACAGCTCGTCGTCGCTACCGCTGAGCGAGGCGTGGCCCGAGTAAGTGCCGCCGCCGTCGCGCCCTATGTGGAGATGAGGTGACCGGAGGCTACGAAGGCGGTCTTCGGCGGAGATGAAGGAAGGTGTTGCATCTGGTGAAGAGGAGTCCAGCTCCTCGAGGGCCTTGGTGATGTCGATTTGCGGGCCACTGGAAACGGTTGTGGTGCTGTCTTGGATCTGCACGGAGCGCTGCTGCTTCGTGATGTGGCGGCGAGTGCTAATGGTCATCAAAGTCGAGGAGGAATTCCCGTTGGTGCTTCCGTTAGTACCGCTGCTGTGGCCGTTCGTACCGTTCGTACCGTTAGCGCCGTTTGCAGTAGCCTCGTCTCGTACGCGCAGGGTTTCGAGGTCCTCACGTCTCTTGTATTCCCTCCGGTGGTCACAACCATGCGGACAGCCTCCCCATCGACGAAGAGAAACAAAAGTTTTTGTGCGGGTGAGCTTTGCAGCATCTTTGTTGGCCTGTGTCCCCGACTCAAGCTGCTCTAGACGTTCTCGCCGTAGTTCCGACCAAGTGCGTAGCTTGTTTTCTAGTAGGTACTTGCCGGTCTCCTCGATCTTCCGCATAATGAGAAACTCGCAGTGATTGATGTTTCGAAGGTCTTCGAAGTGCTCGACGGTGAAATGGTACCACTTCATTAGGAAAACGCGAGACATGAGACCGTGGGTAACTGTTGATGGGGGTTAGTACTGTTTCGGGTTCCGGTATATATCGATAAAGAAGGGATGGGAATGACGAACCAAGTACGCAGACGCTGGCAAAGTCATCTTCGCTAAACTGGCGCCACAATGACTCGTTAAAACCGCTGATTCGGTCGTACGCATCAGCAGCACTCTCTCCATTGGGAATTCTGTAGAAGAAGTGACCGTAGTCGGCCCTCTCCTGCCACATGCGCTCCATCTCAGCGCTGCATGGTTGGAAGTTGCCGAAGTCCTGTTCTCGCAGACGGGGCTCCTCGTAGACTTTGATATTCTCGCGCTTCCAAGGGCTCGGCTCCTCGCTCTCATCCTCGCCCGTCAAAGTCTCGAGGATACCCTCGGTCGTCTCGCGAGTTCGTCGGTAGGGGGAAGTGAAGAAATGAAGGGTATCGGTCGGTTTAAGCATGGACCGCAGGCGACGGCCCGCTTCGTGGGCTTGTTGCCATCCGAGCGGTGTTAGCTTAACACGGTGATCTGGGATGGTCTGGTGAATGTCACGGTTTTCTAGGTGAATAGTCCGTTAGTTTCGAGTTTTCTCATCACGAGGAAGAAGGCTAAATTGATGGCGAGGTAGCAGAGCAGCCCCGGTCTGGAGGGCCGAAAACTAGCGCTCAGTGCCGCCGATGGATGCCGAACTCGGGGAGAATGCATCCGGACATAGACTGGCCGAAAATGGGGGAACAGGCGCAAAAGAAAACAGGCAATTGATAGGGAAGGAGTTGTGCATACTGTTGCCTTCTGACTGGGCATGTCTAACGACGATAATCAGGCGCGGCTTAGCCATGGTGTTCGATTCGTGGTCGTCGTATAATAGTGTGAAGTGGTGGAAAATAGTGGTGTAGTCGACAAATCCAACCGTCGAACCAAGTTTTCGGGTTTGGAGGGGAAGAGGGGGGAATAAGAGAGAAAAAAAACCAGGAACAATCGAGAACGTTGTTTGAGCTGGAGCTAAACGTTTTTGGACTTCCCCGATGAAACGAGAATTGGGAAGTATGACGCCGGCGACGTTTTGGCTGCGAGAACCCGGCTTTGGAGGGGTTGTTGTTCTGTGTGGGAGGCGAATATGGGACGAATTGCAATATGTTTCAAGTAATTCGTTCCTGAAATGGATGAGGTATCGTATCGTTGGGAGCGGATCTGATTGAATCAATTGCTCGGTGCTCGCAGGAATCCGTGAGACGTTTGAGATGTAGACTGGACTGAACCAATGAAAGTGTCGATTGCAATGGCGTGTGGATGATCGCTTTGGTGTACTTTAATGGGATATCACAAGGTGGTGGTACGAGCGAGATCTGGGCTCAAGTTCGTTGAATGAGGGACGAGTTGGAGTTTGGTTTAGATGATGAGGAGGTGTGATGTGTGCGAGGTGACGAAGTACGAAGGTAGATGTAGGTTTAGATCAACAGTGTTAAAGTGTGACTCGATTTTTCGTTGAATTTCTTCTTACCCCTGGTTCGCTACTGCACTGCACCTTCCCTCGGTCGGAGGTTTTGCATTATTAAGGCGTACCTCAAATAGAACAAGTCGAACCTGCCGCATCATCACCCTCTCAGAGTGCGCCGATGGCCAAGACTTTCTCAGCCGATAAGCTTCGAAGCAAACTAAACACCTTGTACAGCAGACTACAGGAGACTACACGAGAGCCGAGGGTGTCTAGCTAGGCAATGCTGCCCTCCCATGCGGCCCCCGGGCGCCACGTCGGCCGCCATAGGCCATTGCCTTCCTGAAGGGAATCAGCTCCAGGCCTGGCTGCAACCACTTCCTGCATCATTCTGGGCATTTGCCGTACGATGAGATGGAGTCGATAGAACAGCAGACAGGGATCAATATCTTCCAGATTGGCAGATCCATACCAGGAATGAATGTGAAAGGGACGAGTCGGCGCAGCCACTAGACCGAAACTTGGCACGTTCCAAGCAACCCTACCAACCCTACCAACGCCGTCCCGAACTCTGAATCATCCTATCAACTTCTGATCTCGAAAGTCGGGCAATGCTCGCCCTGGATGGAGGGCGGCAAACCGATCCAATCAGTGGAGCCCGGCCCAACACGGATGGAGCGGCGCTTGTGTGCAGTCATATGGGCCGAGGGTAAAGAAGCGTTTTACATTCTAGAACTCTGGGAGTGGCCTGGCTTTTTGGATTCTGGAATTAATAATGGAATTGATGGAGAGCCTCGAGGAATTACCAATATTAATAATGCCAGCCTGCTCGAATGGGGCCCGCCATGGCCCTACTGCATCTCAGTCCAGATTCAGTTCGTCTGTCTGTCCGATCTGCTGGGCATCAAGGTGCTCGAGGACGACGCATAACGCCGGTTCCGCAGCCCACTCGGTGGAGTACAGCCCGCAGCCTGGCGCTACAATTACTGTGCTTCCATGTTCGAAAGTGCAATTGCTGTTTATCAAGAGAGGGGCAGTCGTTGAAACTTGGGTGGACGACTTGCAGCTGAATCAAGTTGAGCCTGGCCAAGTAGAGCTAAGTAGACGAGAACCTTCTACGCTGCGGAACTAAGCCTGACTCACAAGTGAAGGTACCCATTTGTACTTTTAGGCTGGTTCTAACGGCTTCTCTGCCAACCAAAATGGCGGGGCGCCACAGGGGCAAACAATTAAACCAAACAGAGCGTGAGGCTGAGGGAAAAATAATTGGGGAAAAAAAGCATCATTCATCACCAAGCAGCAATCAGCATCATCTCGCCAGCGCGGCAAGGTCATTTGATGAGACACTCCACTTTCGACACCCGCATCAATCCATGATCTAACGGTTACGGCAGCGCGCATCATCATACGAAATTCTATTCCCCGATCTTGTGACCCCGGATTTTTACAGCTCGTGACGAACCTCATCATTCCAGTACAGTGACCGCATTACTCCGCGGTCAGCTGAGAAACAGCTAGGCACAGACAAACCAAAGTTTCGCCTCATCGCCTCGCCCCTTACCACCCCTTCGGATCACCTCTTTCCCCCACATTACTCGAAGCCGACAACAGTCGAGTACTACTCTCCCACACAATGTCGGCGGGCGGCCCCGAATCCATCCCCACCTCCCAAGACCGCGTCTCCAAGCGTCCCGCCAAAAAACGCGCCCTAACCC
>SJVG01000392.1:0-32557 GCA_034774675.1 Scedosporium minutisporum
CCCCCCCCCCCGCTTGGGAGCGTGGCGAAAGAACGACACTATATCTCCGTTTTCAGTCCAAATAGCGGACCCACGGATGCTATCTGGGAGGTCGGTCGATGAATCTTGACCGAGATAACACCATGATGTCTTCACCCAGGTCTGAGTGAGTTGATTGACGTCGTCAGAACGTATTTTCCGGCGGGAGCGGCGCCAAAGCACCCCTTCAAGCAACCCGGTGTCGGGAGAGTCAAGGTAAAGAGTAGTTCCTCTTTGGCAAGACTCGGCAGGGGCTAGCTTTCACGGACGGAATGGTTCTGGATTGACATGCTTGATGATTAAGTCCCCAATGGCTCGGCCATTCTCCGCATGTGGGTGAAAGACTGATACGCCGCACTAGGATTCCGTGGGCGGCTACCGTCATGAACTGGGTACCGTTTGATAGAAACTGTCCAGAGTCTCCAGCACTGCCGTTCGACTCGGAGAAGAGTGATAGAGTTAAATCCACTCAAGCAGAGAGAGGGGTTAGATCAGGATGATATGAAAGGTTAAGACCGAAGGTAATCGATATTGGGTTGATAGAGATAACCAAATGCTGATTGATTTCGTTACCGTGGATGTTGTCGAACAAAACGTTGTTGTTCTAGGAAAGAACAATTTTCATGGAGTGGAAATGTTTTCTAAAAAGACCAGTGTCTCGGGTGAGATTCGGCAGAACAGTCCAAGCTGTTTGTCAACAGAGGCGTAGAAACGGTTACTGACATTAATGTGTACTTGTACAGATACCTAATTCGATATGTTGTACATTACACCTACCAGTGTTCTTATACAAGAGAGCATGATGCTCAGCATTCAGTTTCGTACACGCTGCGTCTGATCTCGATTATGATCAGACCAAGCTCCAAAACGAACGAAGAAAGCTTCAGAATATTATCAATACGAAGTACAGACACTTCGAGCGGATATGACCCAAGAAACCACCAATTTACACGCGATGTTGTGAGATCCTGAAGATATCACGCCCAGACTTGAGACGTTGAGCATGACTCGGCATTAATTTAACCCTGAAGATACTACAATGTAAACGGCGACCCTCGCCCCTCGCTTGTTTGAGGGATGGACATCCACATGAACACACTACACCACAGATATTCCGGACTTCCCTTGGGACACTGGGGATATCGGTGAGCTAGAAGATTGATATTTATTATTGATTGTGTCTTGCCTCTCCGAATTACAGGCACGCCACTCCAGTCTACTAACTCTTCCTAAATTTGAAGGCCCCGAAACGGCGCGGAGTTTACACGCAGTTAGGCTCGACTGCAGCGGGTCCGTATGGCGGTCCGATTGTCCGTCTCCCATCCCAGCCAGGCAGTGATGCAATTGATCCGTGACCACTCCTTACACACCTTGCTAGTGCTGCAGGCTGCCCGTTGCAGCTGGTTTCAAAATGGGACCAACGTAAACCTTCTCTTTCCTGCTCCCATTCTACATGCCTCTTGACTCGTTCTCTTCCCTGGAATCGTTCTTTACATTCTTACGTTCCTTCAACATTTCACACATTCACCACAATCCAATTACCATAATCAGATTGCAACACTACTGTATTAGCTATTCTCCAACTATTAATCTACTTCGTAATAATGTCATCGACTACAACCCCTCCGAAACACCCAAGTCCCTTACGCTCCGCTGCCTCCACCAAGGACGCGTCGTCTCGGACACCACCGCAAAGGGCCCATACCTTCCAGAACGGCGCTGCCCCTGAACGGCAAACGCGATCTACCTCCACATCTCAGCCCTCCAGCGGACCTCTTGCTTCCCCCGATGCCTTCGACACAACGGACGACAACGATGAAGCCGGCGATGCTGTGAGAATGTCTGTAGATATGGGCGAGTTGCCCATTGAGCTAGTTAGCCTTACGGATAGGTATGAGGTGCCCCCCGACTGGTCCGCCGACAGTCGTGCCTTGTAGATCTTTGTTAACTCTTTCGTTCTTAATCCGTATAGCTTCATCGAGTCGCTATCCGCCAAGGTCCATCCGACTCCCCCGAGCATCGACAATCTATCTCGACTCTTCCAAGACTTTTACGCCGTAGCTTCGACACACATCAATACGCACATTTCCACCCTCGCCATGAAGCAATCGAGAGATGCCTCACCCGCGCCTTCCCGACAGTCCACCGCTAAGAGGCTGCGTGCGAAAGCAGCGTCCATCGGCAGCAAAGATAAGTCCAAGGAGTTCGAGCAACAGATGCTCACGACCGAGGAGCTCGCCGAACGGAAACGAGCGCGAAGGGCCCTCGAGCTCAAGCGTGGCAGGCTGGAAGAAGCAGTAGAACGGAGGCTCTGCGAAGGGATCTATTCCCGGATATACCGCCACCGAAGCACACAGGACGAGGCTCAGGATGATAAACTCCGGTCCAAGACTGCCGCGTTGGCTCTCGTCGGCATCAATCTGACCGATCTAGGAATAGACTTGGGTGATTCGTCCAAAGACGACGAGGATGGCGAGGATTCCAAGACCGAAGAGATCAAGAACGCGCTCGGGCCTGCACGCCACGGGCTGGTCCTCATGAATGATGCCAGATACCCGCTGGGAAAACTCAACCATCTGAAGGCGGTCCATAAGAGCATTGTTGACGTGCTGTCCAAGTATCGTCCCTCTGCCTCGGCCGACGACATAATGCCGATGATCATTTACACGCTCATTACCCTCCCGCCGGAGAAGCTCAGCGTTATTAGCGACGCCCATTTTATCCAGAACTTCAGGTGGGAGCAGAAACTAAACGGCGAGGCTGCGTACTGCCTAACGACCCTAGAGGCCGCCATTAGCTTCTTGGAAACGGTTGACCTATCGACTCTTCGTGCCGACGAGTTACCCTCTGGACAGCCGAAGCTCGTGAGCCAGCCCAACACACCCAAAGTGGAAACCTTCCCACCGGCTTACGCTCCCGGACTATCGTCGGCAACTCGGAGCCCGCCGGAACCTACGCTTGCCAATGCCACCGGCGCAAAACCTCCGCCCTCCCCCAGCGGCGGCGGGGGGCTACGAGCAGCCGTTCAGAAGAATAGGAGGCTGAGCGACCTCGTCAACACACCAGCCCAGGCCATCAACGCCGCCAGCGACTCGATTTTCACAACCGCCGACCAAGGTCTCAAGACCATCTCCAACTCCCTCGGCGACAGCTACAATTTCCTCATGGGCAAGCTGCGCGAGCGCCAAGAGACGACCCCCGAATCCGGCAACGACCTAGTCATGCCCAAGACGCTCGACGAGGCGCGCAAGCTCGTCAGCACCCCGCCGCCCGAGGACGACGCGTCCGTCAGCGGCGCAAGTTCAGTGCACGGTCCCGAGGAAGGCCGAACGGCGTCGCCTCACAGGGACGACAAGGTCCTGAATCTCATCGGTGGGAAGAAGCTTAGCAGCCGAGACCACAGCGCCGATAGCCTGCGTAGCCTTCGTAGCACGGGCAGCTCGACGACGAGGAAGGCTGTGTCGGTGGTCGCGGTGGCCGCGCATGTAGAAGGGATCCCTGAGGCTGAGGAGGATGCCACCAGGAACAAGGAGAAGCCTGCTCCCCCGCACACGCCCCAGCCCCAGCCTTCGCCCGGTCCGTCGGTGAACCCTGCGCTGGTGGTCGAGTCCATGCGGAATCTCGGCAGTTCGTTCAACCCGATGGCGAGGCTTTCTAGTATCGGCATGATTAGGGGGTTCGGTAGGACGGCGCCTACACCGCCGCCCAAGGATGCGTCGAGCCACAAAGGTCCGGCAACGGACGGGGGCGATCTTTCTACGGTTAGTTTCACCATCATGATGCCCCCTTTTCTCACACCTTAGCTCCAAATATGTGCAAGTTTGTGTGTGTGAGAACGATTTTTTAACTTTTTTTTTTCTACTTATTCTCAGGCCTTTCCGGATCTTGCAACTGCCTTGCCGCCCAAGGAAACACCCAAGATCCCCCCGCCCAACAAGCGGTTCATGGAACTGCAGAGTCCGGGCGACCTGAAGCTGGGCGAGGTGCTTGAGTTGCTGAGGGACTATCGGAGGTTGGCGAATGCGTTGAAGGATATGGATGCGTTCGAGTCTAAGTGAGGCGTTTTTTTCTTGCTGGGACCGGATTGGTCTTGTATTTTATAGAAGAAATGGGGCTTTGGTTCTTACATGCCCCTGGTAATAATGGGTTCTGGTCTGGTATGGGGGTATCTGGGAAGGAAAGGGTTCTTATAAACTTGTGGTTTCGATAGATGGAATAAGCTTACGCCTTTTTGAAGTCTTGCTGTTTCTGTATCCGGGGTGAAATGGGTTTGTTCATCTTCTCCTTCGACACGCCGTCATCTACAAGGGATTTTACATTCAACACTTGGCAGCGGTTTATCACAAGTCATGGATACGGACCTGCGAACGTGATTGATAGGAAGACAGGGTGGCTATTGTGAAGACTTTCGAAATAAACACCTAACTATGCAATTTATCTATTTCCTAGGTAACAAATGAAAACCCCTAAGTTTCCCTGAGACATCTTTTTCCCCGACCCAGTCCGAGGAAAAAGAGAGAATGGGAAACGATCAATATATCTCGTTCAAAAACAAAAAAGGGAATAGAAACGAACAACTGAGCCATGATTCAAAGTCCCAAGCCCAAGAACCTAAAAACATTAATAAGTAGGAAAGCGGAAAGAATGAAGTCGCCCAGGGGTATGATCGCTACTTTTCGCGCGACGAGAACTACCGTAACAGAAGAAAAAAGGGAAAATATTGACGGCGAAAAGTTATATACCAAATCTGCCCCCGCGTCCGCCTCCCCATTCACCACTAGTGAAACCCGTTTATTCTTCCATTCGAACTCGTGTCGTTCTCGATAAGTTTCTCCATAAACGAGACATAATCGAACTGTGGCATGCCTCTATCCGACGCTAGATCGGGCCCCTGATGCCTAGGGAAGAACTCGGCCAGCTTGTCAATGACCTCGTCCGGTACAAGACTGTGCCGCAGATCCATCTCCGTGACGTAGGGTTTCCCGTCCGCGACTTCGCGGAAGGATTGGAAGACCTGCTCGGCTGTATTTTGATCCTCGGTGACGTCGACCATGAAGCGGATAAACTGCTCGAAGGTGACGTAGTCGCGACCCTTAGACGTGTCGAGGAAGTAGTCGTGCATCTCATCCTCAGAGAACACGAGACCCAGTGAGGCGAGCGCGGCGCTGAACTCGAGCTCCTGCAGCGAGTTGGTGTCATCGCGGTCAAAGTGGCGGAAGACGCTCTCGAACTCCTCGAGTTGGATGGGTGTCAGGTTGGTCATGTTACGCGCCACGATTTGGTTTTCGAGGAAGGCGAGCTTCTTCTGTACGGACGACTTTACGAGCGAGAGCTCGTAGCAGAGTTCGTCGTATGTGTAGGTGGTGAAGTCATTTTCCTCAATGTTCGCCTCCTGGCATTTCTCGTCCACAGCAGCAATCGTGTCTAGGTACTGGTCAAGCGGTGGGAGGTTATCGCTAAGCTTGCGGACGTGATGTAGTTGATCTTCTACATCGCCCTCGAGACCCGAGATTGCTAGCTGCATGGTGTTGAGTGCCATGGCAAAATCGTTGGCCTTGTCGGCGAAAGATTTCCTCAGAGCGTTTTTGATACTAAAAATAAATTTGTCAGAATAACGGTTGTTTGCCAAATGGCCCGTCCCCTTCGGCAAGTCACTCACTCTCGAATAGTCTCGTTGATAAGCTGCGCCCTGGTCATCTCCGTCTTGGACAAGTTCGCCCACTCTTGCTCCATGACCTCCAACCGCAGCTCCGCTGGTGGTTCATACGGCCTTAGCCTGTAAGTCCCCAACTTAGTCTTGATGTTTCCAAGCAGCGTGGCCAGCTCGCTCTTCTCCGCTACCCACTCCCTCTTCTTCCCCCTCTTGTATGCAGCAAAGTGGTTGGCTTGCGCCTTAGCGTCGGCGTAGGTGCCCTCGAACTTTGCCTGTTGCCACTCGACCAACTGCGCCCGGATAACCTTGAGAAGCTCGCGCACCCTCCTTTCGTAGGCGCTTTGCATCTCCCAGGCGCCTTGCATGTTGAGAACAAACTTCTCCACGCGCCTGCCCGCGTTCTCAACCTTCTCCATCTGCGAGAAGGCGTGGAACCAATAGGCGATGTATGTCATCAAACTTCGCTCGTCGGGCTTGGCAACGTCACAGACATCCTCCACGTCGAGAAGGTTGGGAATTCCAATTTCCTTATGCGCGAGGTCGAAGGCGAGTTGCATGTTTCCGCGGTGATCCGACTTGTCGAGGGCATCATAGTCGATCAGGTCAGGGCGGTGAATATCGAGAAGGGCACAGAAAGCAAGACCGTCATTCCAGCTACCGCTGAAATCGCGGACCTCGACCTCGTCATAGCAGGCAGTCTTTCTCTGGCACCATAGTAGCAGGCCTTCCTTCGCGGTCATGCCCTCTTCGTTGATATCATTAATCGTAAACCTCGAAATAAGAATCCAGATGAGGCCAAGGATGATCTTTCGGTTCCCGTCAACAACATCCTCGGCACCAATGTTGGTCATCTGAATCCCCCTAGATTTGATGAAGTCGAGAGCCAGGTTGGCGTTTTCGAACATTTGTACTCGGAGCTTAGGTTTCGCCGCATATCGTCCAAGACTTTCGCTTGATAGGCATTCGAGCAAGTGTATAAGTAAAACCTAATGGAGGAAAGAATATATGAGTCAAGGCGGCCGACTAGAATGGAACGGAAGCTATGAAGGTTTTGGGCGGTGTCACCACTTACACCATTGCTAAGATCTGAGACAAGATCCTTCACCTCGAGGTCCCTAGCTTCTAATTTGGTATTGACCCTACAAGTGGAACGAAGAAAAAAGTAATTAGTATGGCCGAGCGCGTGAAGAATTATTATTTGTTTCCAGGGTCCAAGACATCTCCAGGCAGATCGAGGGGATTGTTGTTGGGCACCCACCATTTTGTAAATGTTTTTTGTTGGACCGTAATCCACCTCTGCTGTTCCGCGAAGGCCATTCTCGTTAGAACCTGCTCATGGGCAGGTTCGACGGCAGCAAGAGCGTCGACCTGACCAGTAGCCGAGCTAAGGAACCTCCGTCTCTTCGATGGCGTTGTCTCCTTGTCCTTGCTTGGGGCTTGCTGGCTTCCGTAACTCCCTGAGCGCTGGATCCTGGCAGCGTTGAGCTCCTTCTTCGTCCTCCTGCTCCGCGGGATCGAGGCAGTCGGGGATGCAAATTTCGGTGCCGAATGAAGCTCGGGGGAGCCTTTTTGCGAGGAAGCGGGACTCGAAGTCGGCGAGGCGGTGTAGTCGTATGTTGATGTGGGAGATGCAGCTCTGGTGGAGGTTTCTGAAATGGATATCGACGCCTCGGAAGGGGCAGAGCTGATTATGGATGACGTACGCAAGGCCCGGACAGTAGCGGGATCTTGGGTGGTTTTTGCAACGGCAGGGTGGATTAATGAGGAGGATACGAATTGGTGATGGTGCTGGTCATTGACCAGATGCGGATCAGAGTGGGCTGAGGGGTCGTAGTAGTTGTGGTGCTCGTCGTTGTCGTTGTCGACGACTACTGGCTCCTGATGTAAACAGAAGTCGGGGAATTTCTCCTTCTCGGTAGCGTTGCTAGGGAGTCCGAATGGTTGCAACGACGCGGACTGTAGCGCTGTCGTAGGCTCTATATGTTGGGAACCAGTCATGCTTGGTGGGGTATTCAGCGCTGGCTGTGGTTCCGTGTCGCGCGGAAAGTGGTGGGAGTAGGCGTCCATTTTAGCGGGTTTTCAGTGGGCACAGGGCATCAGCGGATCGATATTTGCCGCTGCTAAGTGGGTAGAATTTCGGTCGCCTCGCCTCAACTGTGACTGTAACTGGTTGCAGATGTCAATCTACCTGAACGTGGACCGGCAATTACCCTGTCAGGCCGGCAGACCGTTTAGGTGCCGCTTTATCGATAACAACGCGGAATGCAGGAGCAGGGATGCGAGGAATGAAGAAGATCGTGAGAAGAAGCTCTACATCGACTTTTGTCGCGACGTCTTGTCTTGTTTATTAACCTTCCAATAGTCTAATAACGCAACAAGAAGGATGGACAACAAGGCAAGAGGGGCCAAAAGTTTGGAACGTAGTGCAGGCAGATCCAGAGTTTATACCAGAATCCCACAGCCTCTGGCCCCCCTCTTGCTTGATCCCCATCGTCTCAAGTTCTCGACAGTGACACGTCTGCCGGATTTCACTTTTCGACCCCTCGAGAGACCCAAAGGCTACGCTTGCTACTATCGCCGTCCACGCATCATAGGGGTATGCAACTGGCGCAGTTCCAAAAAGGTGTAGGCGACCCAAGTCCTGAAACATATTCCCCGACCACCCCACCTATAGCAAAGCCTCAATGGAGCCTCATCCTTTATGCGACCCATTTAACCTCTTTTAACCCGTCGATCCTAGGAGACGGAGAGGTTCGGTCAGTTGCCTGGACCAGTTCTGGGAGAATTGATTAGGTGTCTGCGGTGGACGTTGTACTTTTTATGGGCTGTCTGAAATCAATACACTTGACTAAATGGCACCTTGGTATAATGAAAGGGGTCACATCGACTATTAAAAGACCCAATCCAGGATTCCAACACTTCATCGAGGGGCTAATCCTTAGCAATGGTCTCGCCGAGAATTCGAGACAGGCGAGTCCTGCCTTATGCGAGACATCGTCAAGCCATTGATTGGCTGACTCGGGGGGCTCAGAAGAGAGAGGCCGCGTTTACCTGGGGAAGAAGATAATAATAGCAATGCATACATAGGCATAGAACCTCGAAGCATATAGGTAGCAGGCTCTCTGAAACTCGAAACCACGAAGTGCTGTGTTCTGCGTACGAAGTAGGGAGGAGGAGCGTGACCGCAATCTTGCAGGCCCAACTGTTACTCGCCGCCTGCTTTTTCACTTACTGATCCGCAATCCACCACCACCCCCTTGGATTTCTCTAGATCTCGGCTGGATAACGCTTTATTTTGAGGTGGTCTAAAGCCTGGAATTCCAACCATGGTACGATTACCGGATCCAACCCATGGTGGATGGGATCATCGTCTGCCTCTACAATAAAAAGAGGGATCTCTCCGCGTGTGATCCTGCTGGGCTCCTACCCAAACGGAAGTGTTTGAATAAGAGAGATCTCGGCATCAACAACTTCAGATGAATTTAGGCAATCTGTAAGCAGAGCAAATCATTGTTTCGTAGCCCTTGACTTAATCAAGCAGGCCTCTTTCAAAGGCATTGTGGACTTGAGGCTTCCTGGAAATCCATTGCATGATTGTGGAGCCCTCCACACAAGGCGACGCTTCATACACGCGAGAGCAGGAGGCGGCATGGACAATTATGAGTAGCCGTGTTCGAGAAGACCGTTGACGAGCTCGTACAATTGTTAGCAAGTTTCAAAGTCTCAAGGGGTGGGCTGATTATCAGAGCTGTCGGGATGCCAAGATGAGCTTGGAAGACGCCGACGCCCAGCCATTACTTCGCATTTTCTTTGCATCGATTGAAGGAAATGCGATGTGCAATTGGTTTGCCAGTGCAATTGTTCTGTTCAATCACAATGCAGGCTTACGTGATGTTTCTGGAAACGAATTGACCTCACGTTGCTTGCTTCATTGTTGGATTCGAAGAACAATCGCACTGAGGTGGTTTACAACGGATGTGTGATGTTGAAGATAAAATGCCAAATCAAAAATGGATGTGTCGTTCTTTCCCAGTTCCGGGTTCCAAGTTCCGAGTTTGGTGGCAAGGGAAGTTGTTAGTGGCAAGAGCGACTGCAGTCAGTGAAGCGCGGTGAGGACGTGGAAAGTGGAGGCAACTTATGACAATCGGAAGCAGTTTTTAATCGGCGCGAACTTCCGATTTATCATCACGCAATTTTTTGACTGAGAGTTGACCGCGACACGCCGACAACGGTCTTAAGTGGTCTCTCACTCGCCAATTCGCTCTTTCTCATGTGTTTTATATAATTATTCGCATCAATTTACTCGCTTCCCTGCGATAATTAAGCCCGGAGAGTTCTTTCTTGTGCAATTGCTGTTTCTTGGCTTCGGCAATCTTGTGAAGCGATGGCCTCACGCTCGAGATTGATGCCGATTGTCCAGTCGGCGCGGCGACCGGCTGTGCAACACATCCCCCGCCCGGCCAATCTCAAGGTTGTTGCTTCAGCCGTTGCTTCAGACCGCCAGGAGATCTCACACTGCCTCAATCTCACCCAGCCAGGCACAAGACACCTGAGCTCAACCCCTGTGCGATGTGCCGCTGGTACCATCAAGCTCACCTCGGAGGCTTACCCGAATGTTAAGCGGGATGAGCGGTTCGCGCGACTGACGCCCGAAGATGTCGCATTTTTCAAAGATGTGCTGGGCAGCGAGTCAGCCGTCCTCGATGGTGTCACCTCAGATGCAGCCGATGACATCGCGCCTTTCAACGAGGACTGGATGCGCAAGTACCGTGGTCAGAGCCGTCTTGTTCTCCGGCCTCAGACAACTGATCAAGTTAGCCGGATCCTCAAGTACTGCAACGACAAGAAGCTTGCCGTTGTGCCCCAAGGAGGCAACACCGGCCTTGTCGGAGGCTCCGTTCCCGTCTTCGACGAGATTGTGCTTAGCCTCGGTCGCATGAACAACATCATCTCGTTTGACGAGACCAGCGGTGTCCTTGTTATGGATGCCGGCGTTATCCTCGAGGTCGCTGATCAGTACCTTGCTGAGAGGGGACACATCTACCCTCTCGACCTCGGCTCCAAGGGCTCATGCCACGTTGGTGGTAACCTTGCTACCAATGCCGGCGGTCTTCGTCTCCTCCGATATGGAAATCTGCACGGCACCGTTCTCGGCATCGAGGCCGTCCTCCCTGATGGAACCGTCGTAGATGAGCTCTCGACCTTGCGTAAGAACAATACAGGCTATGACCTGAAGCAGCTCTTCATCGGTGCCGAAGGTACTATCGGGGTTATCACCAAGGTCGCTATCCAGTGCCCTCAGCGGCCAAAGGCTGTCAACGTTGCCTACTTCGGACTTGAGTCGTTCGAGCACGCGCGTCGTGCCTTCCGTGAGGCCAAGTCTCAGCTTTCCGAAATTCTGTCCGCCTTCGAGCTTATGGACGGTCGAAGCCAGCAGGTGGTGCAGCATTTTACGGGAAACACCAATCCTCTCGATGGCGATCATCCGTTTTACGTCCTCGTGGAGACAAGTGGATCGAACGGCGAGCACGATTATGCCAAGCTCGAGGCCTTCCTTGAGGACGTCATGGGCAAGGAGATCGTCCAAGACGGCGTCGTCGCCCAGGATGAGACGCAGGTTCAAACGCTTTGGAAGTGGCGTGAGGGCGTCCCAGAGGCCCTTGCCATGGTCGGCGGCGTGTACAAGTATGACGTCTCGATTCCTCTCGAGGAAATGTACAAGCTAGTTGAAGACACAAAGGCTAGGGCTGAGGAGGCTGATCTCCTCTGCGAGGACCTCACACAAACCGCACCAAATGCTGAGCATCCTATCCTCGCCGTTGTGGGCTATGGCCATATGGGAGACTCGAACCTGCACCTTAACGTCTCCACGAGAACTTACGATAAGCGCGTGGAAAAGCTCCTTGAGCCGTTTGTATACGAATGGGTTCAGAAGCGCAAGGGTAGCATCAGCGCTGAGCACGGCCTCGGAATCGCTAAGAAGAATTACATCGGCTACAGTAGGAGTGATACCATGATCAAGTTGATGAGGCAGATTAAGAATCTTTATGATCCGGTAAGTTCCCACCAGGTCGCCCCGAGCCTGGTCGCTTTCGCCTCTCCCCCAAGAGACATGCTGACAACTTTGTTATAGAATGGCATCATGAACCCCTACAAGTACATCTAGGAGAGTGCCCTGCATGAGGCGTGGGGAGCTTGGGTGACCAGGCTTGGGTGACCACTCGGGGAAAATTTAACCATTGTCAGCCTCATCTGTTATGCCGCCCTGCAGTGGCGAGGCAGACTGAAGGCTCTTGCCACAGCCAGAGAGTTCGCACAATAGCCGAATCGGAATCTGACAAATGGTGGAGGCATACCTTTGTACAGCAAAATCTTTCAAATACTCGCATGTTCCTTGTGCTGTTGAGAGTACAGTGGAGACGGCTGTATCCCAAGCTGGCTAGTTTATACTCATTATTAGCATTTAGGAGCACATACTTCGTACTTTGCTGCATCTGGAATATCTGTTCATTATTTTCATATCCAAGTCATCATCCGTTCGAGCCTCTTGTTCCTTGCCTCTTTTTTCCCGCTTCTTTTGCCATCACATCACCCTCGTCTCTCTTGGACAGGTGAGGCAGGCTAGCACCGTTACATCTGAAGCCGCTGCCGCGCTGTATTCCTATTTCTACTCTATGAAAGGAGTCGCATGAGATCATGGCGACTAGGTGTACTTCGTGAATACTCGGGGGCCTCATCACCTCGATTTCGGGGGTTAGGAGGGTGGGGTGCATGTAAATGAGCTGCGAGTAATGGGAGAAGATGGGAGATGACGCCGCCCTCTGGCCCTCTAGGAATGTCATCGACGCCCGACCGACTGGTTGTCATGGACCAGAACAGTAATGATCGCCATTGGCCTCGTTTACGACTCGATTGCTTGCAGATAGGAGGTTCTCTTCCTCGGTCTCCTGCCCATTCCTCTTCTTTCTACCTCACACACACACTTTTTTATTTTCCGATTCTTTTTATTTTCTCTTTCTATTTCTCCTACTTCGTTCTCCCTCGTCGCGTCGAGACGGCGTACCCGACAGCCTGGTTTAACCGTCACTTGTCGCCGACAGTAGCGCAGGTCGAACCTTGCTCAAGTCCCACAGATCTGCAGCAACTCCACTAGAAACCGGTGGTGGTGCAAGATATTAATATCCCAGGCTCCGCAATCGGTCTCGGACGCTAGCAGCAGACAGATCCTTGTCTCGTCCCCTGTTGATTGAAGACGTTTCTATTTGTACGAAGTAAGTGGCGCGACTGAAAATGTTCATAGTGTCCTTTTTGCCAGGAATGAAGGACGAAGTAATAAGTTTATTAGCATCGGCTTCGACTTGGTTGGCTGTACAGAGTAGGGATATCGAACCCTAGGAAGTATTGAATGTCACGCTCGCCATGCAGCGCACGAGCAACTATCCGGAGACTATTAAGCCTACTAGTCAGCCTTATATCCCCTTCCCTTTCTCAAAAGGGATTCTCAGCTGGTCTCAGCTCGGGCCGGAAAGACGGAACTCTGGCCCAGGAGCGGAAGATGCATCGCGATTATGTTCTGCCATCATCTCACCAAGGCAAATCATGCCATGCCCGCATCCAGGTAAGATTAGTTTGTTGTGTGTGAAGGCGTTGTTCCGTTCCTTGCCTAAGACCCTAAGAAACCAAATCGATGCACCGTTCGCCATCGTAACGTCATGGTTTCATCTTATATCCAATAATCCTATGATGAGAGGATATTTCTTTTCAATAGCCCGCTCCACTACGGTGGCCGGGCGTTAGCTGGAAACAACATTTGGGGAAATATCTTTTCAATAGTTCAGCATTCTAGGAAACCACGCTACCTGCCCAGCTCCACCACATGAACCCAACCAAGGTTGAGCCTGGTCAGGCCAGCGAAGACCATGAACCTTTTGATCTCACCCCTCCACTCAGCCTGGTGCGGTCCTGCGGGCTCAAGCGGTAAATCACACACAATTGCAGTCGTGTTTGGGTTGCGTACACTACTTTGTAGATCTTTCGATCTCTCTAACGGCGGGCGGCTTCTAGAAAAGTTATCTCCGTCTCTCCTCTTTCTCGACCGGTGATCGACAGGAGTTAACTCGCAAGGGAAGTGGTGCTGCCATTTGCCATTCCTGCGAGAACGACTAGATTTGCTACTTTCAAGTTTCTGCGCCTCTCCCACCAACCACATGCAATATTGCCCTTCTCATCTTTTGCTCATTTAATTAAAGCTCTCTACTGATCATAGTGGGTCATTCTAGCTCAGCAAGTAGGAATGTAGGAATCGAGTCTGGCCGGCCATTTTCCTGTGCACAAACCGTGAATGGACGGACTCCTTGTGCCCCCTTTCATTCGTTTCCCCGTCCATCATGCCAGCCCTATGGTGCCAGAAAACGAAGCAAGTTTGTGCCCTTTTTTCCTTTCTTTTTTTTTTTTTTACTTTTACTTTTACGTTTCTTCCCTACTCCTTCTTTTTCTTCTCTTTCCCATTGATCCTTCGCAAGTCCTTCCCCATTAAGGGTGATAGCCCGTCCGGCCCCGTGTGTACTTGTTGTACCTGTCGCCTTGACGTTCATGCTTGCGCCTTCACATTCGGAGCCTCGCTGGAGCTAACCGGGAAAGGGGAGTGGTATCGATAGTTCCTTGATTTCAAATCGATGGCTCATCTCTCGTCCAACAGACATGGTAGGTAACCTGTCATAAAGAGAGGAGAAGTTATGATATGGACTCCACCGTACACACGAGACCAACCTTATTCTGCTCCTTTTATTCTACTGTCCCTAGAGATGCGGTGAGCACAACGGCTCAAATTAAGCAGATGGCCGGAACCTGATCTGGGGGTGTGGGGGTTTACCCTGGAATATTGGAGAATGCTCTGCCCATCGACCTCTACCTGTCCACTACACTGCCCGATGTTAAAGCTGGCTTATTTTAACCCATTGTCTTAGTAACAAGCCGTAGCACTCTGAGCACACATGCACTTACTTACACCATATTGCACCCCCCCTCACGCCTCACTCACTTCCCGTGGGGAGGCCCTCTCCTGCCGCTTGGCTCCCTGACTACCCCAAGCCCCGATCCGGAGCTCTCTATCAACCATTCCCCTGATCCAAGCATGGCTTAGAGAGCCCTGCTAGAATGTCACTTGCATCCGGATGCGCCGTCTCCCCCTCTCTCCTGCACTACTTCCGCCTTTCCATAGGACGAACGGAGCGCTGTCTCTCCCGCTCCCTTCCCTTCAGCCCAAAGTTTCTCCGACACAAGCTTAGCAGGGCATTCAGGTTGTCCATGTCCCTAGTTTGGTCCGGTCGTATTTCTTCTTTGGGATATTGAGGAAAAAGTAAGAGTTAGTGTCACGGCTACTAGTGTAAACCATTGAATCTCCCTAGACCTAGCTAGTTTTTTGCCCTGGGCCGTTCGTTCCCGTTTCCATCTTATGCTTGTATTGACTGGGAAGCGGTTCAATAATGCCTTTTTTTTATTTTATAGTTGGCGTTGTCGACCGTAGGGCTGCTGTTCCTGGTGCTACGACGTAAACAGAACTCCAAGAGGGGGCGGGCAAGAAGATGGTGTAGGTCCTCCCATCCGATTAGCTACTTTGACATGTCACTTTGTTGACATGGCCTGCTTCGCTTGTACTCCGCCAATATTCTCCGCCTAGGGCCGTTTTCTTGCCCTTCCTTGTGCCGAGAGGCGAGAGGGGAGCGGAATTGGGAGGGGGGCGAGAGGAGTGGCCCAGATTCTGCCTCCATTCTAGCCCTGAACCCACGCCTGGCCTGTCACCTCTTCCCGTCTGCTACGGGATATCCAAGCCCCAAGCCATCATATCATGCCCTGATACCTTCTTTCTCTCTTCCCATTTGCTGCCAGGGTTTGCAGACCAGCAAAATTCGCATGCAAGTCTGCCTTTCCAGGTAGGGTTTCCAAGCTCTTAACAATAACCTCATCTTCTCCTCGCACGCCCCCCCTTACCTCCTTTGCCCTGTTGCTGCTTTTTTTTGTCGGGAATTATATATCCACCCGCCCCGATCTTTCCTATTCCTTTTTCCTTTTTGGAAGAAAGGAGGAAGAGAGGATGATGTGTTCGAGAATTGTGATCGTACACCGGTCTTTTCTCCACAGCATATGAAGAAAAACAGTGTTACCGAAATATCAACTACGACTACTTATCAACATGGTCGGGGTACCGGGGAAATACAAGGGGTGCGAGACCTGTAGACGGAGAAGGGTCAAGGTAAGGTCTGGAAGGGGAAAATGGGACGGCCCGTCATCACCAGGGTGATAACACCTTGTTAGACCCCGCGAGAGCAACGCCGGAAAGGGCACTCTATTTCTGACCAAGCTAACCATTCCCCTTGGAACCACTTCTAGTGCGATAACACGAGGCCCCTTTGCAAAAAATGCGTCGACAACGGGCGAGAATGTGAAGGATACGAACGCCAGATGGTCTTCATCACGGCTACCCTCGAAGATGGAGGACGCTGCTCTTCGCATCCCCCCCGCCAAATCGGCGGGTCCAGTAAGAAAGGCAAATCGCAGTCTCCGGTCCCCCCAGAGGAAGCGAGCCCGCAGTTTGTAGCGGAGAATCCGCTACAGCCATCCTGGAACCACATGATCACCATGTCGAGGGGTGGTGCGTCGCAGGGATTCCGGATTGTTGCTGTTAACACTCGGTTACGGAGTATCATGCAAGACCATAGCGGAAGGGAAGACTTCAGCTTGGAGGTGCCGCCGTACGAGATGCCAGACTTTCCGTTTTATGGAGCTGATGGTGAGTTGGATGTGATGGGGCGGTGTATTGTGCATCTTGCTCCGGAACAGGAGAGGAGCCACGGTCCTGGGAATTTGTGCATGTATCTGTACGAGGTACGTTCGAAAGAAGTTTTGTTTCCAGTGTAAGTCAGAGAAGCTGGGCGAGCTGACTTGGGGTTTCCTAGCACAATTCGACATCAACATCCTCTGGAAGTGGGAGTATGTGGCCATCGGGACCTGATAGGTTGAGCAGCATTAGAAAGCGCGGTCCCCAAGCTTTCCGGTCGTTCCCAGACCACCACTTCTTCTCTCGGATATATCGGCCATGCGCTGTAAGTGGTCATTCCACGTTCTGAACGTAGTAGAACCACCGTGAAACTAATATGCCCTTTCCAACTCGTGTAGCTCAGCGTCGCCCTGATGAAACGAGAAGAAACATTCCTAGCATCCCCGGAGTGGATGAATATTCCCTGGGAGCAACACGAAAAAACCAGATTAGACAGGTTATTCGACATCATATCCCACATCCCTTCCGTCCTCGCGCGAACCGAAATGGCCCTCTCCGAGCCCGTGACCCAGGTCCGGCAACACCGCGTCCAAGAGCTCCTGGCCAACTGTTTACACATTGAGCACCAACTCGATGAGTGGTACAACGCCGCCAGCATGATCAACAACGTCCCAAGCTGGTGGGAGGAGCAGGACATTGAACTACAGATCCCTTTCCTGAGCAGGTTCAACTTCATCGACGACATTTCTTCGATCATGTTCATTTACTACTGGATGGCCCTCCTGCGTTTCCACCGCTGTATAGAGTCCCTACGCGCGTCCCTCTATCACCTCAGTTACCAGAATATGTACGGGCAAGGCATAGCGCCGCCCAACCAAGCCCTCGACGAGTACAAATATCAGCAGGGTCGGGAGCTGGCCGGCAAGATCTGCCGATCTCTCGACTTTGCGCTGCGGGGGACGCTGCAGCCGGATCTGCTCGTTGCGCCTTGGAGTGTCGCCAGGGACTACTATCGGGAGATTAGCGACACGACCGGAGATGGCATGTTGGAGTTGTTTTGGTGTGATAGCTTTAGGGAGAAACTTGTGGAGAAGGGCCAGTGTCTTGCCCAGCTTGTTCAGGGGAAGAAGTGGACTGAAGTGGACAAGCTTTGAGGCACTGGTTTCTTTGTTTTCCCCTGTTTCTTGACATACACAGGCTTGCTTGCTTGCTTGCTTGCTTGGGCATGGGTGGCTACAGCTGGACTGACAGCCACCAGGGAGTCTTCATGGATATGGCCAGTCAAAACGGAGTCGAGGTCCCAACACGAATTTCTTCGCCTTTAGTACTGTTATGGCTGTGTTGCGTCGGCGAAGGAGAGAGCGATAGAATATCCGGAAATGGCCAATCATTTCTCTGCTTCTAGTATTTGGTATAGCTTTGTCCCTATCTCCCGCTTGATGGGGCGGTTAACTGCCATACTTCCAATCCCAACATAACAACATTAGGTAGAAGTGTCAAGAGTGTCTCTTGTAGCTAGATATCAGTCCGTCTCAAAACGGAGGGACAGGACTGTGCAGCCAGCACCGACCGGTTCATCTCCCATACAAGTTCATAATACAGCGGCTATACTTCATAGAATGTAGTGATCACAATTGCAAACTAGGAATCATCGACGAATCACAGCCGCGAAATCCAGGAGACTGGCAGTCCAGGAAGCCCAACAACAATAAGAGAAGAAGATGCTGGAGTCGCGACCACATTACCTGCCTACACAGCACCCATCGAATATGTATTTGACATTTAAAATATCGCGAAACCTGATTGTCAAATCAGTCATGCAGCTTGCGGAGAAACAAAAAAGTCCTATCACCTTTCTCGAAGCCTCCTATGGTGCAACCTCGGTTCCGGTGGGCTGGATCATTGTAGTTGTTCGCCAATATGGTGTAGTGTATGTAGTCTCAAACGTTGTTGTCGAGTAGCTATTGGTCCCGACATACCGAATCTCCACGTTCGTATAGCCCGTTCGGATGATAGTGGTCGGGTATCCTGGCCCGACAGGTTCGACAAATGTAACGCGCGTCGTGTAAAACCACTCCGCTCGCTCCATCCCTGCGAAGTCCAAGACATAGGTGCGAAGCAGGTATGACGTTGAGGTATAAATGGATGTTAGTGTTTCTACTGCCGCTCCTAGTTGCGCGGGGGGTGTCGGTGTTATATCGCGTGGCGAGTCACTATTCCCCGATAGTACCCAGGTGAGTTCCTTCGTCTTCGCCCACGTTGACGTCGTCTCGCCACTGAAGGCTTCCATATTAGAGATGGCCGTTCCCACGACCGTTACTCCATCGTTGGGCCAGAGCGGCACTTCCCGCCGCGTTAGGATCGTGACGATAGCAACTGTTACCCATTCTCTTCTTTGGCAGGATGGCGTGGTCGTGTAGACGACCGTGTGGAAGGGGATTGGTGTAGAGGCCGATTCTGAGCTTGGCAGGTACTGCGGACTGGCGGAGGCTGGGCCGGCGAGGTAAGAAGCCGCAGAAAGGAGGGCGAGTGCCCTTGGTAACTGCATAGCTGCGATGTAGTTCTCCGAGCTCTTTTTCGATCCCTTTTCGATTCCTTCTGCCCTTTTTGAGGAAGACAAAAAGTGACGGCGCCATTAGAATTTAAGGGCCGGAGGACCCCTTGGATTGCGCACCCGGCTTCACTCCGAACTCCACACTTCGACCCTCCGAAGGATTCCAGGAATGATATATATGAAAGGGACAATATCTATGAGAGACAAATACTGACCAATAATTGTTGCATGGGACAGAGCTTCTCCGCTCTCGAGTCGGTAGGATCTGTAGCATCATCTTCCACGCGGCCGGCTAAAAAGTTGACGCCAGCATTATCCACCGCCGTAGGATGCCTTCGTCCCTTACTTCGTAAATGAAATTGTACTCCCCGAGTTCGAATGCAACTATGCGTTTATGGTTAATGGGACTTCACTTCTTGCTTTGCATCTCTCATTTTGAGCAAAGTGGCTCAAGCCTGCAACTAGGTGTTTTTGCGACTACCAGAGTTGGCTTGGAGCTTCCATGTAGCCGTGGCGGCCATTTGGAAACACCGTTTCTTGAGCTGTCTAAAGCTTACGGGTCTCCACGAGAGAGCTGTTTTCATTTGAAGATAGCCAAAGGCGTGAGAATATAATTATCGTCTGAACAAGATTCGGTTAGCTCCCAGGTTTGGAGCTCTCAACGCTGCACAGGTTCTGCCGATGTTCTGCCGAATTTTTAGTGACTTGCGAAAGTCACTGTGCTTGTTGGCGTGGTAGCTTCAGCCTTCCACGGAGCTTCGTCAGAGCTGGTAGCCTGAACATCCCAAGTTATTTGCATACCCCAGACCTCCGTCTACGTCAACAATCGAATCAATCCTCATCGCTAACTGCTGAATTTACGACAATTCCGACGCCCATTCCCTTCTAGAATACCGTACTCTTAAGATAATCCAAGATGGCTTCCTCCTATGATCGAGCGCTGTCTGGTAAGTGATGGGCCCTCCTGTTTACTGCTTAGCCTTCTAGTCCTGGTAGCTAATTGATCTTCGAACAGTCTTCAGGTTAGTAGATGACGCGGCGAAATTGTATACAAGACCTCCCTAACGATTCCTAGTCCCGACGGTCACGTTTTCCAAGTCGAATATGCCGGAGAAGCAGTAAAGAGAGGTGTGTGTGTCCTAGCACTACGGCGGTCCCTATTACCCGGCCCTGCCATTCCTTTGTAGCTAATCCTTTGACCCTCTTCCCCCGCGAATAGGAACCTGCGCCGTCGGCGTCAAAGGTGCCGACGTGGTAGTCCTCGGCTGCGAAAAGCGTTCCGCCATGAAGCTCCAAGACACGCGCATCACGCCCTCCAAGATCGGCCTCATCGACACTCACGTCTGCCTTGCCTTCGCCGGTCTTAACGCCGACGCCAGAATTCTCCTCGACAAAGCGCGTCTCGAGGCGCAGTCCCATAGGCTTACAGTGGAGGACCCCGTCACGATTGAATACATCACCAAGTACATCGCCTCGGTGCAGCAGAGGTATACCCAGAGTGGTGGTGTGCGGCCGTTCGGTATCAGCAATCTGGTGGTGGGTTTTGATAAGGAGAGCAAAGTACCTAGGCTGTACATGACGGAGCCTTCCGGTATCTACTCGGCGTGGTAAGTTATGGGGCTCCTGGGTGGACTGGGTGGACGCAGGATGAGTCCCTGAGAGCGTTTCTAACTTCAAAAACAGGAAAGCGAACGCCATCGGCCGATCGAGCAAGACGGTACGAGAATTCCTCGAGCGGAACTACAAGGAGGACATGGACCGCGAGCAGACCGTCCGACTAGCCATCAAGTCCCTCCTCGAGGTCGTCCAGACGGGCGCCAAGAACATCGAGATTGTCCTCATGGCTCCCGGGAAGCCCATTGAGATGCTGTCAGTTGAGGAGATTGAAGGTTTCGTCAAGAATATTGAGCAGGAGAAACAAGAGGAGGCGGCGAAGAAGAAGACGGGCAGGACCCCAGGAACCGGGAGTGCCACAATTCTCACGAGGGGACAGGAGGAGTCTTGAGGAGAGGTTGCCCGCAGGGTCCCATGATGCCGTCGTTAGCATGCACGCTTTATTCATGTCCGGATTGTATCATCATGTGTAGACAGGGTAATATATCAGGGGTATTTGTTTTGTTTCCGTGTCTAAAATATGACGACAGTGAAACCCTCCCATCCAGTAACGCCGTGAGCGGTGCGATGTACAACCTTATGGTACGAACTCGTACTGCCATGATACGCCGCTATGCTCCATGAACTCATGCAAGTCTTCCCAAATTTTCTCCCACATCATATCTTCTCATCCCTTCTGTTATCTCGTCAGGCATCAAGCATCATCAAACGTCGTACAAAGCCGCACAGATTTTTGCGTCTTCTTCACCCAAGCTTATCCGCGTCGTCCTTCAAGTCAAACACCGTCCTCTGCTCTTCACCCTTCATTCTTTCATCCTTGAGCATCCTGTTATCCACACGCGCGTCGGTGCCCTCGACCGTCAGCGCAGCCTTGGGCGTGACGGCATCAAGCACAAAGTGGTTATCGCAGTGGGGGCAATACTCGTCGGCCTCCTCGAACTCTTGGGCGTCCTTGCGGAAGCACTTCTTGCACTTTTTGCAGGCGAAGACGAGCTCGAGTTGTTGGCGGAGAGGGTGAGTTTCATTCTCGGCGTGGCATTCAGCGCAGTCGAACCATTTGCGGCCTGGAGGGGAAACGAGCTGAGGTTAGTAAAGGGTGAGATGGAGGTGAGGTGGGGTCTGTTTGCGTACAGCAGGGCGCTCGGATGGAGACTTGGGCGTTAAGGACGTGTTTGCTATAGAAGGAGTGTTAGCTGGATATTAGGCCGGGGGCGCGAGTGATAAATTTTTTTAACATACCACATCTTGAAGGGATTTAAACTTGATGAGGTTCTCTTCTGCGACTGTTGTGGAAAACGGTTGAAGTTGAAGTTGATTTCGAGGTGGCGGCACTCTATATTACTAACACGGAGCCGATTTGATATTGTCCGATGGTGAGTCGTGACAACAAATGACAATGGATGCATCAATCTACTACAATGCATTCAAAGTTATTCCAATGTCTTGGCGAGGTTGTCATCAATTGATTAGTCACTATGCTTTTTATCATACATTGTATTTATTCACCTCCAGTTATCCAGCTTTAGTGGCTATGTCACCAAATCACGGTCCCTCTTCATATTCTCGTGCTAATAATCCTCTATCGGCCTTGCCCGATCTCTGAGTGTATTTGTCACCCGTTCCTTCCTGTGACTGCCTACTTCTGTTCGCCTTCAGTCCACTCTTTTGCGCCACTTCTTCCTTCTCTACACATCTCGACCCTGAGATCAAACCGCTGGTATTGATACAAGAGAGTTTGTGGATTTTGCCTCTCGAGTTCTCAAGCAACCTTATTGTTAGCTGGCAACAATCGAGCACTGTAAAAGATCATCTTTTGACTCTGATATCGCCTCCCACATCCATCCGAAATGCCTCCCAAGAGGAAGGCGTCGGGTGCCGTAACCGGGGCCACAAAGACAGGCCGGGCATCGCAAGTTTCCACCCCCGGCGTATCAACACCAAAGAGCATCGATAGCAGCGATGAATACTCGGATACGGCGGACGAGGTGGAGAACCCCGTCGACGCGGAAACGGAGGAGAAGATCGAGAAGGTCGTAGACAAGTTCTCCACGAACGTGCTGGAGCGGCGCGTATACCAAGACCAGACCCGGGCGAAGAAGGCGAATCACGAGCTACTCACCCACATATTCGGGTCCCGCGATTACTCGTACCTCAAAATGAAGCCAGATCACAAGAACCGGCCGTTGTGGATAGATCCTGCGAAGGGCCGAATCATCATGGAGAGCTTCAACCCACTCGCTGCGCAGGCGCAGGATTTCCTCATCACAATCGCCGAGCCTCTGTCACGTCCGAGCTTCATCCACGAATATGCCCTGACGATGCACAGTCTTTACGCTGCTGTGTCGGTCGGTCTATCTCCGGACGACATCATAAACACTCTAGACCGGTTTCTCAAGATCCCGCTGCCCGACTCCATTCGCCAGTTTATTCATGGTTGTACGCAAAGTTACGGAAAGGTCAAGCTCGTCTTGAAGAATACAAAATACTACGTTGAGAGCCCGGACCCGGAGGTGCTACAGAAGTTGTTAAAGGACGAAGTTATCGGCCCGCTTCGAGTACAGGGATCCGATACCATCACAACGAGCGCGCCCAAGATGGCGGGTCTAGTCATTCCCGGCACTCAAAATGCGGCGGGAGTGAACCAGGCAGCGGCAGCTCTTCAGCAGGTGGCTCCTCAAGCCAAGGACCAGGAAGTGCCCGACGATAGCGTACTTTATGCCAATCTAAATGACGAGGACGAAGATGAAGAGGTTACGCATTCGTTTGAGATCCCCGACAGCGCAGTAGAAACGGTACAGAAGCGATGCCTTGAACTGGAGTACCCAGTGCTGGAGGAGTACGATTTTAGAAGAGACGAGGTGAACCCTAACCTCGAGATCGATCTCCGGCCAGGTACTTCTATTCGGCCGTACCAAGAAAAGTCCCTCAGTAAGATGTTTGGTAACGGACGAGCTAAGAGCGGTATTATTGTGCTGCCTTGCGGTGCTGGTAAGACGCTTGTTGGCATCACGGCGGCGGTAACTATCAAGAAGGGCGTCATTGTACTCTGCACAAGTTCCATGTCCGTTGTGCAGTGGCGAAACGAGTTTCTGAAGTGGTCGAACATCAGCCCCGATGATATTGTGGCTTTCACAGCCGATTCTAAGAACAACATGTTTACGGGCAATACGGGTATTATTGTTACCACGTATTCCATGGTCACTCAGACGAGGGAGCGATCTCACGAAGCTAAGAAGATGATGGACTTCCTCACAGGCCGCGAATGGGGTCTTATGCTCCTCGACGAGGTTCACGTCGTGCCAGCTAACATTTTCCGAAAAGTCACGTCGTCGATCAAGTCGCACTCGAAACTTGGCCTTACCGCGACGTTACTTCGAGAGGATGACAAGATCTCGGATCTTAATTTCCTCATCGGCCCCAAGCTATTCGAAGCAAATTGGATGGAGCTATCAGAGCAAGGTCACATTGCAAAGGTGCAGTGTGCTGAAGTGTGGTGCTCGATGCCGACCGAGTTCTTTGACCAGTACCTCCGAGCAAGTTCCCGTGAAAAGGGCTTGCTCTACATCATGAACCCTAATAAGTTCCAGGCCTGCCAGTATCTCATCGACTACCATGAAAATCGAGGCGATAAGATTATTGTCTTTTCCGATAACGTCTACGCCCTGAAGGCATACGCGCTAAAGCTGAAAAAGGCCTTTATCTACGGCGGTACAGGCCAGGCTGAACGCCTACAAGTGCTCGAAAACTTCCAGCACAATCCCAAAGTCAACACCCTCTTCCTTTCTAAGATTGGCGACACGTCGCTCGACCTCCCAGAGGCTACATGCCTCATCCAAATCTCGTCTCACTACGGATCTCGGCGTCAGGAGGCCCAGAGGCTCGGTCGTATCCTGCGAGCCAAACGCAGGAATGACGAGGGTTTCAACGCTTTCTTCTACTCGCTCGTGTCCAAGGACACTGAAGAAATGCACTACTCACACAAGCGCCAGGCCTTCCTCGTCGACCAGGGCTACGCCTTCAAGGTGATTACTCAGCTGGCCAACATTGAGAAGACGCCGGAACTGGCTTTCTCCACGGCGGCCGAGCGGCGAGAGCTGCTACAGAAGATTATGATTGAGAACGAAACGACGCACGAAAAGGAAGAGGTCGATAACATGTGGCACGGGAAGGGTGCTGGCAGGAGGAAAGGCGCGGTGCGGAGGGCGGCCGGCAGTCTCATGGAGCTTAGTGGCGGTCAGGACATGGCTTATGTGGAACAGAATAAGAATGTCAACAGGGGACTGAAGAAGAAGAAGAAGCCTCAGAGCGCCTTCTTCAAAAAGTTAGAGAGGGAAAAGGAGAGGGCCCGGACAGGGACGTGAGGAGCTGGCTGGTCCGCTCCCACGCAAAACCTGCCGCGTCGTGGTCCAATGGGGATCGGACCTACGACGACCCATGATGCAAGAAGAGAAGGAAACGTGTGCGATGTCGCTTTTAGACTTTCTGCTCGCATCCCGCGTCCTCTTTTCTTGCTCAACGCTTGTACTATATTGAAGTTTCCCCGATTGTTTTTTCTCAGGAGTCTCCGGCATGTCAAATCAGTGGCAGGGAAACATTTCAGATTGGACGATAGTGAGTGGTATGACGAGGGTTGACTGCCAGCTCACACAGACCATGCGGAAACATGGCGCACATATTATACACAGCTCTATGCAGCTGCACGCACGAGCTCATACGTGCATATATACCACGAAACTCCAATAGAAAGGCTAGACAAAAGATGAAGATAATAAATGAAAAAACAAAGTCATATTTCAATGTACGCGGTATCGAGGTAGAGGTAGCATTGTCTTGAACGTTGCTTTTCGGCGCGCATTCTCCCGAGATGTACTGGGATCTACGAAGCACGATGCACGGAGCGGGCGACGAATGGTCCTACCCGCCAAGATTTATTTTGAATGGTTTTTAAGGAAAATAATTGTTCTTCCGCTCTCTTAATTACTCTTGTGAGCTCCTCGCCTATGCCAATTTTGATATACCGCGACCCATGTACGAAGTTGAGCGGAAAACGAAAGCTTGCAGATACTGGCCGTAAGCATGGCACTTGGAAAGTACGAGATGAGCACCGCAAGCCTTTGCTTTTTTTCTTCTCTCTTTTTTTTCTCGCGTCCGTGAGGTTACGCCCGGCGGGTCGGGGTCCCACGAGGCGGGGAACGGCAGGGCAAGGGGAAGAGCCCGGTCGACATGGGGGAGGAGAAATATTTGCTGGAGCCATGTGTTGGAGCTCTTGAATTCTATTTGATGGGTGAAGAAGGGCGGCTCAGGAGGCACGAGAGAATGCAGAAGATGTGAGAGTTGAGAAAAGAAGTAAATTTCTCCGTCAATTGTTGCTTTCTGAATATTGCAGGAGTAGGAGATACACCGCCGGTTGCAGGGAATGTTGAGGAGCGGGAGGGAAAAGGGAGGGCAAATGAAGGGAGGATGAGATGATGAGATGACATATCACATGCGAGAGATTTTTTCCCTCCCTCTTCTTTTTGTGAGTTCTGCGGTGTTCTGGGCCATGCGAATTGAGTTGGCCGGGACAATGGAGGGTTGGACGGGAAGAACCTAGTGGGACTGGAACAGGTTAGGGATGTTGGAGAGGGTATCGCTAATTCGCGCCGAGTCAGATTCTTCAGCATCATTCGAGACGTTCGGGTCTGGCCGTCTGGAGTCTCTTGACCATCAAAGCCCTCAGGAAACGAGACCTCGTCGCTTGGCGCATTAGCCGCCTTGGGTAGCGATCTCACGAGTCGCTTCTAGGGAATACTGTGCGTGACATCATGGAACTGCGGAGAAAAGGCATCATGGGATGAGCGCATTTCGACTCAAACTGCGCGACGGACCGGACATACTTCGTAGTGACAGGAAGAGGGTGTGGCGATGTGGTGTAAGCGAGCCCCTCCGCTCCCTGAAATGCAGGACAATTTATTGGGACAGGAGACATATGTCCAGAAAGAGATGTGGTGTCACGCTTTGCTGTCTCCGATGGCAGCCGGCACTGTTCTGTCAGTGAGAAGATTCCGAATACCGAGTACTCTGATGTGTGAAGTATATTTGAAGAGCTTTTGAAGATAATGGAGCATTTGAAGCCTCTTATACTACGAGATATTTCATGATATGACCTTTCGATCTAGTCCGGAAAGAGCGATTGAGCCGTCACTTAGTCATCGGCTGGCATCGGGACCGTCGTAGCTTCATAAAATCGCGAAAGCTAGCAACTGGTCCGATAAAAGGATATTAGTTCGAGGGCTTTCGAGAGACAACAATGAAGATACGAAGCCCAAGGGCCTCCCAGCGACGGCAGAACACGCGTCTCTTCAACATCGGAGATTGGCATCAAGTTTAACTGCGAGGACAGGGACAAACAAGGATCAATTGACGGGGAATGAGCTGGTGGGTCAGAGACGCGGCACTGCTACGACTACACTGTAAGGGGCATGTTTAACACTGTTTAGTACTGTTTACCCACTGCACAGGGGGTCCAGATTGATGACAAGGTTGCGCTAGTTCAATGTTTAGTGGAGAACTAAGCTGACAACAACAATTTGAACAATTTGAAGACGAAGTACTGAGGTATTGTTGACGTTCCAGTGATTTGGACTAGCCGGTCATCAATATCGTCTCGATTGGCTACTCGACAATTGATACGAGCCGCTCTTGTGGCCGAGCTATTCTCTCCAATCAAAGGCATCAACGCATGTACAAGTACCCCGAATTGTACTTCGGGGTCTCTCTCTCGTCTCTCTCAACTTTTCCGTGCCTGCTAACGACAACCGGATTAGACTTGATCCCTCAATTGGCACGCCGCGAGACTCATTGATGAATGTACTGGAGTGTCCGAAGTAGTGTACTTCTTGCTTCCTAGTCCAGTCTAATCTTTTTTCTCGTTTGTAATTGATATTTGCCATCAGCCCTTCATCGTTGTTCCCACTGATTTGCCCCCGTGCTCTCTCTCGTCCCCCCCCAAGCCAAGGTTCATCAAAAATTGGAGATCTCATCTATACGAAGGCGACTCGGTTCAAGTCCCTCGACTCCCCCCATCGTATCTCAATTTCCATCTTCTCTGCCTCCGCGTCCTGCGAGGCCTCAAGGCCCCCCTTGCCTCAATCCCAACTGACGACTTATCGATCGATTCTCTGAAGATGCCATTCTCATCCTGGTCCAGTATCGGAATCCTCATTTGACCCTTCCTCCCTATCACATGGGATCGCCCTCTCCACAGCATCATTGACTGTAACCTCCGTCGTTGTCCTCTTCAACTTCATCTCCTTCGCTCCCTCCTCACCTCTTTCTTATCCTGACCTCTCCATTGAACCACACCGTCCCCATTGGAACTAGCCAACCCCCTCTCCTAGGTCCATCTTCATCATGAATATTGGCACGAAGTCGACCTCAGCTTCTTCTGCCTTTAGACGGGCCGTTAGGTAGCAGCACACCACATCCATCTCATCTTCCTCTCCAACTCTCTTGTTGAACCGTTTATTTCAAGCCTCCTCTGCAATCTGGATCAAGATCAGAGATCAGGTCGGCTTGCGCCTGAGGAAATACCACCAGTCTGCCGACTTCTTGGAATTAGAATCGAGAATCTAGAGCGCTCAGAGTGGTCACTCGTCGTGAATACCTAGAGAAGAAACCGGCGCAGCCTTCAGTCAGCCGTCGCATTCTCACCTCCCCTCCTTACACGATTGCGATTGTGATTGCGATTGGGCTTCCACTTCCGCTCCCGCCCACCCTAACCAGTTACAAAAGCAGAAGCAACCATCAAGATGGGGTGTCTCGAGTCCGCGGGGGCCTTCTTATGGACCCAAGTCAAGGCCCTCAAGCCATCCTTTCTCAGCAAAGACCCGCATTTCAACTTCATTTCCGCCCATTGTATGTGTCGCTCTTTGTACCCTTCTTCGTTCCGTCAACTCTCGTCTCCATATTGAGACAATAGGCCTTGTTAACATGTCTTGGGATTAGACTTCTGGATCATTGGCATGACCATCTTCGGCTCTATTCTTATGTACAGTACTGGAAAGGGGGACCTTGCCTATGTGGATGCGCTCTTCTTTGCTTCTGGTGCCAATACGCAAGCCGGCTTGAACACGGTTGATATGAACACTTTGAACACATTTCAACAGGTTGTCCTGTACATCATCCCCATGATGTCGTGTCCAATCACCCTACACGGATCGGTCGTTTTTCTCCGCCTCTACTGGTTCGAAAGACGCCTACAGAATTATGTCCGCGATGCTCGGAACCGTCGAGGCACCCTGTCTAGGTCCAAGTCTATGGGCGGCGACACCTCCCGTCTCGAAAGAGGTGTAAACGGCAGAAAAATCACCATTCTCCGAGGATCAGGGAAGCGCATTGCGAACGACGGTAGCCCGCTTGAACCAAGTGAGCTTCCCATGATGGCCACCACTACAGCAGGCCCGTCAGACAGCGGCTCTCCCACGAAAATCTCCGACCGGGATAGTGATAGTACCGTGGGCAAAAATCAACACGCCGAGGATAACGGCGTTGCTCGCCCTTCAGCCCAACATCACGCGATTTCTTTCGCCCCGACAGTCATGAGGAGTGATGGAGCTGGGCAGGACGCTACCAAATTCCCCCATCGCGTCGATGATGACGATGATGATGACGAGCAGATGCCCGTCCTTGAGAGGCACAATAGCGAGGTCTTGCGCATTCCGAACCCTAGAGAAGCCGAACGTGGTATAGGGCCGAAGAGATTGGAAATTGGAGAGAGTACCCTGGACGAGGATGAGGACGACAAAGATCACACGGGTAAAGCCAAGAAATCCTCTAATACAACTAGTGAGAACAGTAAAAGCGGGGACCAAGAAGAGTTGCCAGAGACTCTACGCCGCAGGAATCCTGTTATCACCATCGAAGAACCCGATAGGCATCAGCCACTCCACCACGAGCAGGAAAGAAGCGCGATGGATGACTTCGCTGATGAGGCCAGAGCCATTAGCAACACATTTAGCCCATTAAGGTTTCGGAAACCCCGACTATTCCAGTCTAAAGACAAAGTGCATCATGCTGACAGCAACGATTCGGATGAATCGCAATCAAGTGGAAAGAACCTCTTCGCCAAGATCCGAGCGCTATTTGGACGTAAGGAGGTGGAGGAGGCGCCATATCTCAGTTGGACTCCCACCACCGGCCGAAATTCCAAGTTTCCCGGGTTGACTTTGGAGCAAAGAGAAGAATTGGGCGGCATTGAGTATCGGTCGTTACGGACCCTTGCCCTATTGCTGGTCATCTATTTTTGGTCGTTCCAGGCGTTCGGCCTTGCCTGCCTGTTGCCCTACATCAAAGCGAAGAACAAGTACGGCGACGTGGTAGATGCAGCAGGCGTTTCCCGGACTTGGTGGAGCTTCTACACCTCAAACTCGTCTTTCATGGATCTCGGGCTCACGCTCACACCCGACAGCATGATGTCCTTTCATACATCTTCTTTTGTAATGATGATCTGCTGGCTGCTCATCATTGCTGGCAATACCGGATTTCCCATCTTCTTACGTTTCATGATTTGGGCTCTTTCTCGCATCGTTCCCCGCGGCACCGGTCTTTGGGAAGAGTTAATGTTCCTTCTCGATCATCCCCGTCGATGCTTTACCCTGTTATTCCCTTCAAGCGCGACGTGGTGGCTATTCGGGATCCTTGTGGGCTTGAATGTTGTCGACCTCGTCTTCTTCTTGATCCTTGACGTAAGTGGACTTTTTCCCCCCTGCATCCTGTGATCTCGCTCGCCGAGCTGTTTGTTCCAATTTTCTTCGAACTGTTGCTAATGGATAATCCGCCGAACTAGCTTAACAATCCTGTGATCCAAGACTTGCCCTGGAATATTAGGATTGTTGATGGCCTTTTCCAAGCGGCGTCCACAAGGACGGCTGGATTCTCGTGTCTCCCAATCAACCTACTCAATCCCGGCGCCCAGATGCTCTACCTCTTCATGATGTATATCTCCGTCTTCCCGACCGCCATTTCGATGCGTGGAACGAACGTATATGAGGAGATGTCCTTGGGTATATACAGCCCACACGGTGAGGATGACGCCATCGGAATGAGCACAATGAACTACATCAGCAGTCACTTGCGACGCCAATTGTCCTTCGATATGTGGTTCGTGTTCCTTTCTCTCTTTATCCTCTCTATTTCCGAGGCTAGTAGGCTGGAGCGGAGAGATTTCAGTTTGTTCGACGTCTTGTTCGAGGTCATTAGTGCATATGGCACGGTCGGTATGAGTATGGGCTACCATACCGTCAACGCGTCTCTCTGCTCCCAGTTTAGCACCGTCGGAAAGCTCGTCATCATCGCGACGCAGATCCGTGGTCGTCACCGTGGTCTCCCGTACGGCCTCGATCGTGCCATTCTACTTCCCAGCGAGTCTCGGTTCGCTAAGGAAGCAGCGGAGCCCGTACCGGGATTGCTGCCAAGGACGAGTACGGCTGTTTCGACGGGCTCTACTACCGGTCTCTCCCGCCGTATTTCCACCACGACACGGCCGCGGACGATTGAGCGACCTAGCACCAATATATTTGCCCAGATCTTGCAACCTGGACCGAGCCTACCGGCCAAGATGGACCGAAGGATGTCTGTCGACACTCTGCCCTATGATCTTCCCTTGCGGAGGGCGGCCACGGTGGCAGTTTCGGATGAAGACGACGATGTCGAGAGTGTTCATCCCGTAACACGAGCCAAAACCTATACGGGTGCCACTTCTTCAGGGAGACGGGCGTCTTTTGGAGGGTAATGGCTCGAGCCCCGGACTGACGATGGGATGCCGACGCCGGCGTTAAAACTGTTTGGAATTTGTATTCCTTTAACTTTTCATATGTCCTTTGGTTTGCTTACTTATTCTCTGAACAGGGGTGAAAAAAAAAATTCAATCGCGATCCACAGGCGCATATAGGAGGGAACTTTGAGTTTTAAAGTCTTTTTGTAAACCTTGAAGACTGATTTTGAATTTTGAACTCTCGTTGGCATCGCCTGAATGACCGGCGCCGAAGAAGCAAATGAGCAAACGGCCGAGCGCAGCATATTAGAATATTATATACATATACCTCCCTAGATAGACAAGGACCTGGCGCATTGGATCGGAATAAAACTGGAATAATGGTGGCTAGCTGATATTTACGAAGTACACTATCTTAGTATACTCAAGGTTGGGTTATCCGCAGCGACTGGTGACGCCAATGCGGCCAACAAGTTTTGTAGAGGGTGCAAGACCAGATGCTAGAGAAAAAAACATAGGCCTAACGAGCATTTACCTTTCTATATATTGTACACAAACTAGTTCTGACAAGAGGACACTCTCTACTACACCGGAAGGATAGACACAGACATGCCATCCTCCCACCACTCAACCCCTGCTCCGCATCCGAACCATCCATCATACAACATACACTCACAGAGAGAAGCGCGGCAGACATAGGGCGATATTCCCCCCTACTTCTGGCATCTCACCCCAAAACCTACGAACTCTCAAACACAGTCCCCAAATGCCTCCCCTTATTCGACGACCTCAACTGACTCCTCTCCCTCTTCCACGCCCAAACAAGATGATCCACACTCCCCATATCATGCTTCTTCTTCCGCAAATACGTCAACCTAGCCCTCCTCGCGCGCTTGGGCCTCCTCCAAATGATATCGATGCCCATGACGGCGGGCGAGTAGATCTTGAACCACATCTCGACGCCCGTCTTCATGAGGTTGCCCCTGAGCTGGATGGCCGTGTCGACGCCCCGGCGGCGGATCTGCATCAGCGCGCCGGCGAAGGGCTCGCCGCGGTGGGTCGTCACCATGAGGACATCGCCTACTTTGGCGCGGTCCGGGCGGGATTTGGAGAAGAGGGCCGTTCGGGCGCCGGTGGGGTCGAGGGACGCGATGGAGGTGGCGTGGAAGGGGGGCATGGGGTCTTTGG
>SJVG01000393.1:0-32343 GCA_034774675.1 Scedosporium minutisporum
GTTGGGAGCGGAGGATGAGGTGGTTGTTGTGCGGGGGAGGAGGAGGGTTACGGTGGGGCCGTTGGAGGATGTGCAGAAGGTTGTTTTGTGGAGGAGGAGATGGCCTTGGAGGGATTTGGGGTCTAGATACATGTGTTAGTTTGAGGGGTTCGGGGTAGTTTGTGTATGTGGAAAATAACAACTTACGTTCGGGATCGTATTGGAAGACATGGATCTCGCCATTCATATCCGCCGCGACGAGATAAAGATTCTTCCCGTCAGGAAGGAAATCCGCCGTCACCACCTCCAGATTCGTCGTGCTCTTTCCAAACAGCTGCATCCGGTACGGCTCCTCGGTGCATCCGGTAAACCACACGCCCTTAGCCGCATCAGCCATGACGCAGAGCCCCGAAGCCCGCAACTCCTTCGCAGCAGTGACGTAGCAGCTCATATCCATGAACGCGACGGGAAGCAGCGAGCCATCCTCTTTGAGACCGCGGACCATGCACTTTTGGCCTTGCGCGACTAGCATCAGCCCCTGGGTGCCAATCTCGCTCACGGCCGTCACGGCGCCTCTGGGAATGTCCTCCTTGGCGATGAGTTTGAGCTTCTTGTTCGTCTCTGGTCTTCCTGCCTCTGGGATGACGGCCACGACGTCGTAGACGTAGACTCTGCCACGGATCGGCAGGTCCTCGCCCTTTCGCGTACCCGTGCCCACGACGACGAGCTGGCGTCTTTCCTTGGTGACCTCGGACACCTCGAGGCTGAGGGCCTTGAGGCATAGCACATCTTCGAATGGCTCATAGTCAATCGTCTGGATGACGCCCCAGTTAGCGGGATTGACGAGCTTGACCACCCCGCGTTCCACCATTGGTTTCATCTCGATATTTTCCCGAGTCCAATCCTTACGGTGCTCATCGTCTTTGGGGAGCTCAAATGGTTCGAGAACGCTTCCGCCTACGGCGTATATCTCCATCGCGGTATGATACGCGATCTGCTTCACGTTGAAGTTGAGCGGTATCTTGCGCACCGAGATGCCCAGTTCGGCAAGGCTAGTCTTCGACGGAAGCTGCGTAACTCGCGCAATTCCTCCACAGTCCGCGTAAATGAACCCCCTCTCGCAACCTTCCGTGTGGAAAGAGCTCATGCCCCGCACACTGCGCCCTTGGAGGCCAATGAGTTTAGGGGTACTCTTGCTGCTCTTGATGAGAAAGCTGGGCGAGGTACCCGGAAGGAACACTGTGCTGTATCCTCCGACGTTGGCACAGGCACGGAGCGGGACGAAGCGTGGCTCCTGTGGTGTTGTATCATCCTGAGGTGGTGGGGTCTCGGGATTGGAAGCGAGGGCGGGATTGCGGAGTTTCTTGAAGTGCAATGCCCTGCCAAAACTATCTTCACCCTGGCGGAGAATGGGCTGGTATATAGTGAGGTCATTTGTAGAATTTCGAACCTAGAGAGTATTAGTATCAACGGCGGGTCCTAGGGTATTGAGGGAGGCATACGATTAGATACGGTGACTTGCAGGTGGTATCGCCCAGATCAGTGACCAGCACCTCTGTGAGGCTCTCCTTAGGTGTCCCCCTTCGGGTGCTGAAATCTGAAGATAAGAAAGGAGGTAGGTATGCCAGGCCTTCCGCAACGAAGATGGACTTGCTTAGATCAGGTAAGGAGTAGACCTGGGGAGAATTTAGTTAGCTCCAGAGTATCTCTGATGGAGGAGGGAAGAAGGCACTCACGTATAAGGCGCCGGCAGTATTAACAAGGAACGCCAATATATTTGGCGAGTTAGGCGACTGTCGATCCTTTATGAAATGCCCTTCAGTGTCGGTATATAAGCAACCACTTAGCCACTTTGTGGAAGTAAGCTTGTCGTCAGTCCGCTCCATCTCCTCCAACTCGCAGTTGTTATCGATCTGCGCGATCCACACACTAGAATCATCTCGGATGAGTAGCAGGAAAGGATCCGCAATGCTACCACTGACGACACGGGGGTCTGCTCCCGTCTCTTCGTCGAGCATAGGAATGATTTGTGAGAGGCCAAGATCTGCCCCAAAACGAGTCAGCACTCTGGATCTCAAATACATTAAGATTTAACTGCGGTTCTCTTACCTCCGTCGTAGCACCGCACTTCAGACTTCAAAACTTGAATTACCCTCTTGTGCTTGCCCATGGCTCCAGCTTCCACAGTGAATCCCGCAGCAGGGTCAAACTCGGTGCCCGTAAGGGCCTCGAATCCGGCCGCAGTCACGGCGTAGACGTCTGATGTCTCGTAGCCATCAAGGTCAACCTTGGCGACAATCATAAACCGATCAAATTCCGCCGCAGCGCCGTAATCGCTCCCGATGGCAGCCGAGATCTCCTTCTCCGCCTGCAGCGCCTTGGGGATCGGTTTCTGGACTGACGTGGTCCATATGCCCCGCGCCTCAGGGAACTCGAAGCGTCCGATCACGTTTGGCTGGATGTTCTTGTTCAGGATGGCGATTGACCCGGCGTTACCTCGACCAACAGCGCAGGCAAGTTGCAGTGGGCTAACTACGCCTTCGGAGTTTCTCTTCTCTTCGCTATTTGGGAAGAAAGCAGCTCGTCCTGGGGAGATTTCCCGTATTGGGGCAATGCTCGGAAGGGTATCTTGTACACGGAAGATCAGGTCTCCATCCTTGACTGGGCCATTAGTACCATTCTGGTTTCCGAGAGAGCTCGGGCTCGTAGAATCGCCGTAAAGGTCGTCATCATCATCCTCGTCCTCAATATCAAGGTCATCTAGTTCATACTCAAGTGACGGGTCGACAAGACGCGATTTTCTTCTCGCAGATTGGCTGTGCTTCCTGGTCCATCCTACTACGAGCGAGTCGCTGGTTGTACTTCCGATGAAAAGCGCTTGCTTATCAACTTTGGAGATACACGAAATCCTCGAGGGTATGATGTTTCCGCCGCATTCCTGCGAGACTATTCTCACGCTGACTCCGGTTACGGTTCGGCCATCTATCTTGAAGCTGATAATAGCCATCTTCCCAGTATTCAAGACCATGAGTAACTCTGCCGATTCAGGGGCTAGCTGCTCGATCACGCAGTGCTCAAGCTGTAGATGAAGGCTGCTTTGATCGGCAAGTGGGAATGAGGTGCATATCTTCGCGAACGGGTTGACACCAACGCCATTGGCTCTACCAGACTGGTCGATGTGGATCAACTCGTTATCGCCAACCAGAAGCGCACCTCCAACAGGAGCAGGAAGGGGTATGACACGGTGTACGTCGTCGGGGAGGTTATCCACGGCGAGAATGGTAGTTGACGCGCGCTGAAGCAGGTCTAAAGTAAAGACTTTATATGACATATGGTCCTTGCGACTAAGGGAGTAGGCTGGTTGTTGGGTCGAAGATAGGATGCCAAACGTTGGCTCTCGATATTCGTATAAGAAGGCGAAATGCTCGGGGAATAGAAGGTTTGGGTCGAGCTGAGGGAATCGCAGGACAAACGATTCGGTATACGGCGTTTCTTTAATAATACCATTGGTGGTGGCCTTGTCTGAGGCTTCAGCTAGAGCTTCCTTCGCGGGTCGAGGTCCGTCCAAATCCACATCCCAGTCGTCCATCTCAATGTCTGCGCTTGCCTGTTTGAAAGGTAGAATCGCAAGGCTCCGAAGGCCAAATTTCATGGCCGCGCATCTGCTGCCGGGGTCCGCCTGCAGAACTGTCTCGAATTCGGAGAGTGGAAGGTCAAACGAGGCACCGTCTTCGTTCTCGTAGAAATGCACCGATGTGTCGATAATCGTGTGAGTATCGGGATCCCATTGCACTAGACATGTCTTTGCCGTCTGCAGGGCGACTAGCAGGCCGTGACCCCCCGACTTGCTGCCCTGAATATAAACTGCAGCCAGCCCACATACGGTGCCAGCAAGAGGGTACTCGGCGACGAGCACAAGCTTAGTGTTGTTGCCCCTGTCTGCTCGATGGATACCCTCGGCCAAAAGTGAAGACTCGAGGTGGTCGTCATCGCCCCGGCGGCTTTCGAAAGCGAGGGAGGGTGTCGCGTTCGAGGGCGAACCCTGGCGCAGCGCGTTGTCGACCTCGGCGGGGATGGCCTTCGTCCTGAAGATTTGCAGCAAGGAGCCCTTCGCGACGACTAGGTTATTGCTGTCGTGGGAGAGAAAGGGCAAAGTGAGTGAGTGGGTGACAGCTGTAGGAGCCGTGAGCTCTGTGTAGCACTGCATTTTGAGCCTGGCCAGAAATAGCCATGGAGGCCTGTGAAAGAGAAGGTTGAATTGGTAGGGGTCTCGATCTCTTTCCTAGTTCACCTTTCAAGCCTTGAGCTTTCACTTGGAATTGACAAGCTGTTGGTGGATTCACGCCCAGGTGTGTTTATATGAAGAGGCAGAATTTCGGGTAATAAAATCTGGCAGTCAATGAAGCCAAGACATGCTCCAACATCTGGGCTGCTGCCTACTTGCATATGATGCAATAATACATAATTTCATGGCATGTCACTCCCAAGAGCGCAAGCAGGTTTCAAGCTTCATTTGACAACCTCGAGTCTTTCCCCTGAACTTTCCCCTTGATGACATTTCTGTTCACAACGAAGATCTGATCAGAAGCATTTATTTCATAAATAGAACCGTAAACATTAAAACTATCTCAGAGAGCGGATATGAATATTATGAAGAAGACAGTTCGGCTCCGGGAAAGTCATGAAATTTTACAGATGTCTGTCTTATAGGTGTCTCTTTGGTATCTATCCACAAACGCCGTTAACTGCCAAAAAGGGGGAATAGAGAAGAAAAAGCCACCATTTCCGAGGGAAAATAAAATCTCGTCACAGGAGATATCCATTGATTGTAGAAGCCATGAGAAGGAACAGCACCTGTGGAGGCGCTTAAGTCATGAAGACCGCTACCACAACCGCGGCCGCCATAGGCCAGAAGCCAAGAGCTTCTATCACCACCGATCTGGCGCCGGATTCGTCGGCGGGTACGGGAGCCTCGGTGCCATTGGGGAGGGTGCCATTGATCAAGATGGTCTTTTGGCCGTTAACCTCAGCGACGGTGACCAGAGACTGATTAAGGCTCTTGTAGTCGCCGTTTCCAACGAGGTCCTGGATATACGAGGTGTCGTTGTTCGCGTCACAACCGCATGGGTTGTACGGGTCACAGGCGCAAATGACGGGGAGGTCTTCGTCGTTGTTCGCGGTGTCGTTATGGAAGTGGTAGTGGTTCGGGTAGTGGTACTGGTAAGCGCCCCAGAGCCAGACGCCGGGCCAGAAAGCTAGCGCTGCGGCACCAACCAAGGCAAGGGGGAGAATCCCACTTGGACTCCTACTGCCTGCCTTGTAAGGCGTCGCGGCACCAGCACCATAGTATCGACCACCCCCAAAGGCCCTGGGAGCGCCGGATCCGGCAAAGCCGGGACTACCGGGACGTCTAAGACATTTTATTAGTATGATATGCCCGACGGAATCGCGAAAAAGTCGCCGGAGACTCACGAGCTAGAGCTAGAGCTAGAACTCGAACCGCCCCTGCTTGAACTAGACGAACTGCTGGAACCTGGACAGTTATGTCAGCTTAATGAACCAAAGCTGGATGAACTTGAACTACGCGAAACCCAAGGAAAGCAAATGGAGAATGAGCGGCCAGAACATGACAAGCCCGCTCGAAGATGACGAACCACCACGGGATGATGAGCCACTAGACGATGAACTGCCACCAGATGATGAACTGCCACCACGAGATGAGGAACTGCCGGATGATGAACTGCCAGACCTACCACCACCGCCACCGCCGCCTCGCGCACCACCTCCGCCGCCACCCTTTCTCTTCCAGAGCTCTTGGCCGGTCGACTCCGCGATGTCGGGCTCTGGGAGGGCGACGGCATTGACGGCCGAGGCGCCGAGTAGTAAAATAGAGAGGAAAAGATCGAATTTCATGGTTAAGGACCGAGAGTGTGTCTGTGGGGTCTGGCGTTTGCTGAAGAAAAACAACCAGATATGGGCCGATGCCAAAGGACGAGAGGGTTTTTAAATCCCGAAAATTGGTCGACTAGTCGGGTCGGGGCTGAGTGGGAAAGGCAGAATTGGTCTCTAGTAGCACACGCGCTAAATAAGTATTATTCGGGACCAACGAAAACAGCCACTTGGATAGTGTCTGACCGGGGTTTTGGGCAAGGAAGGATGACCCTGTCTTGAGGGGCAGAGTTTATAATTGAGGGTGCGAAGTTGCGAAGTGGCGAAGTAGCGAAGTATGATGAGTGATCTAAACTACGAAGTACGAAGGTAACGAGATCAATTTAAGGTAGGTGGGCCTGGACTGTCCGCAGGGTACCTCCACCAGTAGCGCCTTCCTTGGATGACACCGACCGGAATAATGCTGCCTCCAGAGTCTGAAAGTACAAAGTACGAAGTACTTCGTACATAGCTCGGTACCAAGCGAAGCTTCCTTGATTGCAGAACTCGCGATGTTGGCCGTTTTCTGGTTAGTGCACACTGTACGGCCTGTGGTTGGCCAGGTCCCTCATGCTTCACCCAGCCACGTTCGCAAACACCATGCCACCCCCCAAAATTATTCCGTCTTACAAGTACCGAGGTACTTGTCCTTCGTAAAACATAAATTGTAGAAGGGAACATCAGAACGGTGCGGCTGCAATTGATGCCATCATTGATCCATTGATCCCTCTGATGCCAGACCGTCAGTGCCTCGGAATGGTTCATTGTTTGGCACAGAAGAGCCATTTTAAGCGTATTCCGCCCATTGAGGACGCAAGGATTCCAGCTCCAACATGCCAGCAGTTTACTTCTTGATTTGATGGGCATGCACCGAATCCCATGGCCTGTTGATTGTGGCACTGACAACGGCGATTGATTGTCTGAAGATGACTGCATAAACGTCGATACATCCCCGCCGCTTCCGTCTCGTATGGTCGTGGATATGCTCCATTATTATCCACTAAATTCTTGAATACCGAGTCATACGGTAATAAAGCGAGGAGCAGAAAGGAATCCCGATTTATTCCACTTCACCGCTTGTGCCACCCCCCAAATTGCCATTCGGTGTGGAGAAGAGCGCACCAAGTCCGCTCTTCAGTCAAAATCTACTCCCCGGGCTGCCAAACAGGCCGCATGGGGCTTGGCTTCTGGACTTTTTCCAATCGACGCAGGTACTAGCTTCGGCCGCCTGCGTGGCTTGCACATCGGAGAGTTCACGTGTGGCTTGAGATAAACTTCAATCCAATCTATCCATGAAGACTCTCACATGCCCATTTTTTCTTTTTGCCTAGGAACAACTCTAAATATGCCTGCGCATTTCTCCAGTACAGGCTCTATTTCTATCGGCCCTTTTGCGAGACTGTTGGTCGTACAAAATCCAGCGAAAACATGAGCAAGCCGCCTGTGTTTTTATTTCCTTTTACCCAATGCCAATTTGAGGCGCAGTTGATCCTGTCCCGAACTGCCACAATTTGAGGTCTTATCATGAAAACTTTCCTTAAGCGCTCTTTCCCTGAAGCTCTTCGGGGAGAGTGGCAACCTTCTCCTTGAACAGCTTCTCGGCCCTGGCCCACACGGGGTGCTCCCTCCAGGTCTTGAGATGGAGGAGCGAGGGGAGAAGATCGTTGCTAAAGGCATCCGATGCCTCTCGTGGGAGCATGCTGGGGAGATGGTCAATAGCGATGACGGAGAGGGGCGGGCCCTCGAGACCCTCAACTAGGACGGTTGGCTTGTCGAAGGTTGTGGCGGTATTGTAGACGGGAACAGGGTTATAAGGAGAAGTAGTATCCGCGGACACATCACAGATGACGGAGATCTGGCGGTCAGGGACTCGCAGGGAATCCATATCGACAAAATTGGGGATCTTGTGAGTCAAATAGATGCAGTTGATGAAGATGTCGCTCTCCACAATCTCCTTGAAGGGGCCTCCAGCCTTAGTCTCCTCAAGATCGAATTTGAGGATTTGTTCGGTGGGAATGCCAGCGCGGAGACTCATATCCACGGCACCACGACCACACCTACCAAGAGCGCCGATTACGATGACTTGGGGTAACCGGCCAGCCTTGGCCTGGGCTTCAGAGAGCACCTTCTTAACTTCCGCAATGAGTTCATCCTCATTGGGGTAGTACTTGAGACTGGGCAACGGCTCGCCGGGATGCGTAATTTGCCAGGCCCAGTTCATGAGACTGGCAGCAGCTCCCGCGAAGCCTGCATGATACCCAAACGCGGCCACGCGCCGGCCGTTATCATCGATGAGAAACTCGAGATCCAGGAGAGTACCACCTCCTCTAGGGAACCGCGACAGCACGTTCTGCCATCCGGCCTGCTCCTTGTAGCAATGGGCAAAGTGCACAAAAGTATGCTTGAGCGGGACTTTTTGCCGAGGCCAAGTGTCAGTGATGTATCCGCATATCATGCCATTGCCGTAGAATAAAGCCGAGACTTTAGCTTTGAGGGCCACTCACAGTCTTCCTCGGGAAGCTCCTTGAGACCGCAGATGATGTGATCAGCAGGGACCTCAGTCCAGCTACCTTCAGGAACCAAGGTCGCGCCAGCAGCCTCAAACTCTGAATCATCAAAGATGCGCTCGGGGCTGCGCTCGACATTTACAGTATAGCCAGCGTCGACCAAGGCCTTGGTCGTGCTGGGAGTGAGCATGGAGCGGTGCTCCAGAGGCTTGGTCTCCGATCGGAGGTGGAGAATAGTTCCAGACATGGGTTGGTTGGCTTAGAGTGGGAGGTGATTTGGAATGCTTGAAAATCTGAGAAGAGAGATTGCTCGTAGATTCTTCCTGAGTCCAGTTGATGACACCAAATTGCCTTGAATTCAATTCGATAATTAGATGACCAACAGGGGTTCTCGGGATGTCGAACTCTGACTCCTTCTCTGAGTCAAGTGAAAATGTCTTATCAACAGCCGAAATTGAATTTTGATAGTGAGTAAATTGCCGGCTGTTGACAACTGTGATTAGAGTTCTTGCCACCGTTATCGGTGACCGACCCATCACTGGGTCATTGCAGATCACTGTATTCCCACCATTGTGATTTGGAATGGTTGCAGTGGGGTCACGCAGAAGGGTCAACTACATCATCACACATCTATTGATGAATCGGTCTCACTGTCGAACCCGTGCCAGTTTAAACGGTCATCAGTAGTGTTAGGTTCAAGCTTCGCCCCCTCGAATTCTGGGTATGATATCAAGTCGTCAGGTTCGGCTGGCAGCGGAGGTGTTCCTTCCTCCTTCCAGAAAAGCAACTCCAGGCAGCTCTTGAAGTAACCCTCTTCCCTCCCATACAACACAGTACCAACTACCAATATTTCAAGTGGAACTGTTGGTCCAAACCTGACATCTACGGTCGTATTTCTACTTCATGCTTTGAATACGGCACGTTGCGACTCGTCTGCTCACGATGCCGAAACCCAGTGGCGAAGAGAGGAGCCTACTTGACCGACTCAAGGCACTTAACCCTTCTACGACAGTTCGCCTACCAGAGTTCGTTTGTCCCTTGTCTTGGAGTTCAAGTCGTGTCATTCACGAATGAAGTTTTAGGCTAACAAAATGTCTCCTTAAACGTACTCGAAGGCGTCGATCCACAGCACCTTCTAACAAGGAATATAGCCGACCGCGAAGCCAGCAAGGAACAGACCTCGCAGACCGGCTAAGACAACTTCGCGAGCAAACCGAGAGCGACTCCGCGAGAGAAGCTCCATCCTGCCCACAGCAACCACGCCAAACCCAGGCGAGTGCACTGCCACACTCGGAGAGTGCAACACAAAGTAATAGCGCCAAAACAGTGGGGTCAATTCCACCACCCGCCAGTGCTGCGCCATCCTGGGCTACCGGCTTGGCTGACGACGATAGAATCTTGCAAACAGATGATGACTTTCTAGAAGATCTCCTAAACGAGGAGGCTGCGCTTGGCCATCAGTTGTCTCTGGACACAAGGGCGGAGCTGGACAACCTTCATGAGCTTGCACGGCAGTTTTCCCTACTTACGGCGACCGGGAACAAAGAAGGCAAACAAAAAGGTGATGATGACGATGATTCAAACGGGGATGAAATGACCCGAGAGGTCGAGGAAATTGTTTCCAAGGCTGTGACAGAGACGAATAATGCCTCGGAGCCGAAAGATGATGACCCGAGTCTAGATGTTGTTGTCGGAACCGAATTCGACACAGGCAGTGATGACACTGCCATAGGCTCAAAGGATGGGGAACAACCTGAGCTCTCACTCCCATCTGTTCCTACTGATATGCCTTCCCCGACTGCCTCACCATCTGCTAAGTCGGCGGTCCCTATGACAGGTGATTTTGAAGACGATATGGCACGTCGCATGGCCGCCCTCAGAAACTTCAAACCGTCCATTGGAGGACAAGATGAGGACCCTAATCCCCTCGGCCTCCCGTCGGTTCCCACATTCCAGCCCTCTGAAATCGAGAAGCGAAAGGCGGGTCCAGGTGGGCGAGTGAGGTTCACCGATGATGACATGAAGACTTGGTGCGTGGTATGCCTTGAGGACGGCACTTTCATTTGTCCCGAATGCGACGATGATGTGTACTGCTCCCAATGCTGGTTCGACATGCATAAGGGTCCAGCCGCTGGATTTGAAGAGCGGAGTCATCGGGCGCTGCAGTTCAACAAGGATCAGAAGAAGAAGAAAGTGGCTATTGGTGCTTGAAGGATATCCTGTTTTGCGATTTCCCTTTCCTTTCACCCTCTTCTCTCTTCAAGCATCCACCATTCTGCACGCATGCAGTGTGTTATGAGAATACTGAGTAATGACAATACAAAACTAATGACATTTAAACCCTTTTCTTTCATTTTTTGCCCTAATACCATGCCTACCCATTTATACCAGATGCCAAGTCCTTTTCCATTTCCAGTACACAATCTCCCAAATATTCCATAGACCGGCGATTTCGCCAAAGAAAATTGTGAAAGCAAACAAAGAAGCACCACTCAAGACCCCCTCAGTGGTCGTGATGCCTGACTTCTTCTACCCCTAAGGTCTTGCCACGTCGCGCCAAACCTCCTCCCAGTACTCGCAAGAAGACCCTCTTCCTCGTCGGCTTCAGCATCCTCGTCGATCTCGGCAAGGTTGAGCTTAGGGGTGCGGAACAGCACCGTAATAAACACAACCAAGAAGATGCCAAGAAAGGCGAACTGCGCCCAGAAATCCACTACGCCGAAGAAGGGCCAGGTAATATTGACACGGTTTAGGAAGGTTGACATAACCGTCGGCGTGCATACGTCCTTGGCGCGAGGATATTTAAGAGCCTCGGAACACGGGACGATGAGGTCCTTGTGTTCCGAGCAGTCTGGGCGACCATGTTTATCGAAGATGTTGTTGGTGCAGAAGGTTTGCGTGCCGTAAAGAGAGTATTGAGGAGCCACCATCGTGACGATGGCATAGTTAATGGCGAGGATCATGAGCGCCAACATGACGGTGGCGATGAGAAGCGCTTGGGGTGCAGTTCGGCCTTTGCGAATCTGGAAGATTCTAACCCATAGGAATCGAATACCGACGGCGGCGATTCCAGTGATAGAAGCGCTGAAGAAGAGAAGGACCAGGAGCACCATAAGCACATAGTCAAGTGGGAACACCGTAGCCGCCTTCAGGAAGATCCAATTGATCGGCTGGAAGATGTTGAGGTGGCCGAGGATGTAGCCGCAGTGCCGTTTGCAGATTGAGTTCTTAGCCTTGTCAACGCCCGTGATGAACATCGAAGTCCAGATGAGAAGAGCCACGATGAGGACCAAGATTCCGGATAGGAGTTTGATGGGACGGAAAACAGCGCATAGCTTGAGCCACGTTAGGTAGAACCAGCTCCTACCCTCACCCTGGGCCTCCGCTGCCAACCTCTCCCTGCGGACCAAAGTGCGCTCTTCGCGAATTAGCCGCTCCATCTCCCTCCTATCCTTGGGAGGCATATCTCCGGTGCGGCCAACGTGTCTCATTTCCAGTTGGCGCTGGCGTTCTCGATTTTGCTCAAGGGCAGACGCTGTGTTCTGGGAGAGCTCAGGGCCCGAAAGGGACGGCGCAGTCTTGATAATGGAGACGGGGAGCAGCGCAAGACCAGAACCAGTATAGACCACATAGAGGAGCGTTCCCAACGTGATTAAGAGACCGATGGCGAAGGCAAGCGCCTTTTCTCCATTGTTTTCCGCGAGTAGACGCTTGAAATAGTCAAGGTCAAAGTGGCCTCCGGAATCCCTGCCGGCAGCGGGGACGAAGAATCCGAGTAGGAACAGGATAACGACTAGGAACAAGAACCCGGCGGTGTACTTCAAGGTGCTCGCGATGCGGCTACGCAGGGTGCGGCCCTCTTCGACCTCAATCTCGTCATACTCCTCGTACCAGAAATACCCGAAGGGGATAACTAGCAGACAGAGCAGAGCATCGAAGCTGTATAGGGTATAATAAACAATTTTGAGTGTCTGGAGTAGTTTGTCGACATGTTCGATCGTCGCCCAATCCTTCTTCACTCCAAGAGCACTCGTTGTTGCGGATACAAGGGCGATGTCGACCGGAAGGAGGAGTACTGTCGCGAGAAGAGCAGTAAGACTGACAATCGCAATGCTACTGACGATGGGGGATCGATCGCGCGGAGTTTGCCAAGTAAACGTCGTAACGGAGGCAGCTATTAGGGAGAGGGCCGCCGCGACAGCGTAGGTAACCCAGATCAAAGTTGTCTGGACAATGGCAGCCATTGTGCCGAAGTTCGTAGATTTCTATATCGTCTTTCTCTCAGAATTGTTGGACAAAATGGATAAAAAGGTGTCCTGGTTATGTTAAGCGTTCCAAGGTCGTGGGTATCGAGACTATATGAGAGAGGTGTCGTCGTTGCCCGTCAACCCGTGACGCAATGGTTTGTCTTGCATTACGGAAGGCGCGAGCTCTTGTTTCATGCCAGTGAGGAATCATTACGTCGGGCGATGGAGCTAAGCTCGGCATTCGTTATCGATTAACGCACTGTCCTATTCTTATCGGCGGCATATTGCCAAGGACGGTACATGCAATAAAGGCATATCCTTGGCTCGGTTGAGTAAACAAGCAAACGCCCCCCATTCACACCCTCCCCGGTTGGTTTTGTGCCTAAGGCGTAAAGTATCGAACAGGCTGCCCCACCAATGGAGATTACCCCAAAAACCAGAAAAAAAGTTTTGTGTAGGAGAAGCTAACACTTACAGGCGAGTCAGCCTTTAGAGGAGCAGAAGACACCCGAAAATATCAAATTCCCTTCATATATACCAATGTTCCATTTATAGCCCTGCGAAGAATAGTTATCACTCCACCCGGCGCTCGTCGACATGAACGCCCGGGCGATCCTCCAAGCCCAGGGATGGCGCGGCGACGGACACACCCTCCACGCAACCAGCGACGGCATCGGCCTCAAGAAACGGTTACTCGTTAGTCGAAAGGACGGCACAGCCGGCCTTGGAGCATCTCAATACGCAAACGACCAATGGTGGCTAAGCGCACTCGACGAGCAGCTCAAGGGCCTTGATACATCCAATGGAAAGGTTGTTCAGACTCTCAAGGATGGAAAGTTGAACCGGCTCGACGAACAAGCTGGCAAGTCAGAATTATATAAATCTTTTGTATATGGAGGAATACTCCAAGGAACGGTAGATCTCCTACCAGCCGAAGTTCCGGACCAAACAATCAACACTACCCGACTACCCCCCGAACCTCGACCTACAACGATGATTGCGAATCCCTCTGAGAGTGAAAGCACAAGCACTTCCGACTCCTCAGCAAAGACGAAAGAGAATAAAGAAGAGCGCCGGGCGCGAAAAGCGGCACGGAGGTTACGGCGGGAACAGAAGAGAGCTCGCCGCGAAGCCAAGGAGTTAGCCCGTTCAGGAACATCTTCGGAAACTAGTACTGTCGCGAACTCCGTCAAGTCCATCGGAACTGAAACGAAGGAAGAGAGGAGGGCGAGGAAAGAGGCGAAGAGGAAGCGGAAAGAAGAGAAGAAGCGCTTAAAAGGCTGAAAATTTGATTTCATACAGGGTTCCCCCTTTTTTGGTTATGCATTATTACTATGCTAGCGGTATGGCGTTTGGAGTTAGCACCCGTCAGTTTGTCGCCTCACTTATCCCGGCACTAAGTTTTGATGGCTCGATAAAACCGTGATAGACAATGATACCCTAGGTTATGTTTCTTTGGGAATTTTCCCCGGCTTGTTAGACAATAGCCAGGGACGCCTGTCCCAAAAGTCATCTTTGATGATGTCCAAATGCTCTATCAACACTCTAGCCTTCTCCCGCTTCTTCTTGTCCTTTTCCGCTTGTGTCTTGGTTTGGACAGTGGGCTCGGCAATATCGTCTGCTTCCGCCTCTGTATTATGCGTTCCAGGTTCGACAAGCTCGTACTGAAGGCGTTAGTTCGCGTTTGATAATAAGGGAAGGATCAATATCATACATCTCTGAAAACCACGCTTCCTTTCTTGAACATTTCCAGTTCGTTGTTATAGTTTATACCGAACCTCGAGAATAAGAGTTCGTTCTTGTCCCGCGCCAGAGTTCCCTACGAGGTGTTAGGTGCTCTCTTGAAGGATACAAATGAGTGAGTAGTTAGAGACATACCGCAAGAAGCTTTTCCGCTTCCTTATTGTCGTGATTCCCGAGCTGAATTAAAGCCCAGAACGCCGTATTGTAGAGGTTGTTGATGTGACCTGCGATAGTTAGCTCCAGGACTGATAGAACAACACGGCCCTGGACGAACAGTCAACTTGTCTCCAGCTGAGGTAGTCACGAAGGTTGTGAACACTTGGATAACAGACAGCCCGGCCATCAAAACTCGGTAGAGGAGGAGACAGTGGCTTGTCGGGAAAATATGTCGGCCAGAAATAGATATAATTTGCGGTGAACGTTGAAACGACAGTGGTCACGAGCTTGCTAATATCGATTAGTAGGAGATCTTAAGACAGGCAGAGATCAGACAGGAACAATCTAACCTTTCTCTTCGCTCGAAGAGCACACAAGTTTTATGGAAGACAAAGCTATCAAGGATCTTAACTCCACTTATTCATAGACTAATTGCATAGAGAAGCTAACCTGTATTCATCGCTGACGCCGTAAGCGATGGTGATGTCAGGTAGCTCGGTGACGACTGCCCGGGCGGCAGCGTTCATGAGATCTAGAGCTCGCTTATCATTTGGTTTCTCAAAGCCATACTTGGCACACAGTCTAGACAATCATTAGACCGTTAAATGAAGCGAATATCCAACAGGGTTCTGGATTCTCACTTGGTGAACCCCCGGCCATCAATTCTCACTACTATCCATGTGTTCGGAAGGAGGTTGTCAGGCTGCTCGAAGCTTTTGACATACTCGAACCTAGTTGACTATCTATTAGAAACGAAAGGATCCGGGAGCTATGTTCTAGAGTTCGGGATCCGTACTTGGAGTTCGCCATGTTGAGCCGCGATATACACCTGGATTGTGTGGCACGAGATGATTCCTTCGAGTTGGAGGTTTCGGTGTGTCCTCACTGGAAGAAAGTGGGGGGTTTTTCTACGAGGTACCATTGTACAACATATTTTCAGGTAAAATTGATGTTGCAAGTGACACTCAGAAGTATTTAGGTACCTTTGTTGCCAAACCTTGGTTTTGCATGTTGGTGGGGTCGATCTGTCTGCGACAGGATTAGCCTTGCAGCTAAATCTCCCAAGCGAGAGGCGATCGCAGAGAGCTTCTGACCTCTTATCCATTTTCGAGCCGACTGCGCTCCTGTAACGCGACTTTCATCGAGCCTATTGGCAAACGAAACGATGAATTTGCTCCTCTCTGACGACTATCTGCTGCAGGACTACCCTGAAAACATTACCAACACTATCCGATCCGGTCACTCAACATGTCTCCGATTCAATCGCAAAGGCGACTACCTCGCTTCTGGTCGCGTCGACGGAACCGTGGTAATATGGGATATTGAGACGATGGGTGTGGCCAGAAAGCTGAGGGGCCATAGCAAGAGCATCACGTCGCTAAGTTGGTCGAGGTGTGGAAGGTATCTGCTGTCAGCCTGCCAAGGCTGGAAGGGTATCCTTTGGGATCTCCAAGATGGCAGCCGATATCGTGAGGTTCGATTTCGCGCGCCGGCATATATCGCAGAACTCCATCCATGGAACCCGTAAGTATACTCCTGCACCAGTGTCTCGACGAATCTACCTCGATGTGATCTCTAATTATACGCCGATCGCAGTCACCAGTTTGTCGCCTCCCTCTTTGATGAACAACCGCTCCTCGTCGACATCACGGAACCGATCGACATAAAACACATCCTCCCTTCCTCTCCGAAACGAGCGAACGTCGAGAACGATACTGCGTTAAAAGAAAAACAAGCGAAAGAAGACGCGAAGCAGATGACGACGGTTACAATATTTACGTCGAGTGGAGATCACATCATAGCAGGCACAACAAAAGGTCGGCTAAATATCATCGACGCGAAGACTCGAGAGATAATCTTTTCCAACAAAATCTCCGGCTCTGTCATCACGACCCTAAGAATCTCCGGCTCGGGCAAGGAGTTGCTAGTCAACGCGCAGGACCGCATAATTAGGACGTTTCTCGTCCCGAATCTTTCCGCTGAGAATCTTGATCTCGACACCATACAACTACCTCTCGAGCACAAATTCCAGGATGTAGTCAACCGCTTGTCATGGAACCACGTCACCTTTAGCTCAACCGGCGAGTATGTCGCAGCCTCGACATACAACAACCACGAATTATACATATGGGAGAGGAATCACGGAAGCTTGGTCAGGATGCTCGAAGGTCCGAAAGAGGAACAAGGAGTTATCGAGTGGCATCCGCACAGGGCGCTGCTCGCTGCGTGTGGTCTGGAAACTGGCCGCATCTACATCTGGTCCGTCACGAGCCCGCAAAAGTGGTCAGCACTCGCGCCTGATTTCGCCGAAGTCGAGGAGAATGTCGAGTATATCGAGAAGGAAGACGAGTTCGACATATACGCGCAAGAGGAGATACACCAGCGTCGGCTAGATGCTGAAGACGAGGATGTGGATGTGCTGACAAAGGAACCGTCAAAGGTGGACGAAGAGGATGAGGATACTTTCCGAATGCCTATTCTATTCAACCTCGGGGAGAGTGATAGCGAGGAAGAGTTTATAGCTGTCTCTACTGGCACAATGCGGCGTAGGAGCCCTGGAGAAGGCCAAGGAGAAATTTCGCTTAATGGGATCGAGGAAAAGGCACTGGTCCCCAAGCGAGGAACGGGGAGAGGAAGGAGTAAGAAAAAGTAGCAACGTCGTGAAATGCTAAATGGATCAATCAAGATACCCCCTTTCTTTCTTTGCATGTTCCAAGATCCCGGGCCGGACTAGGTACACGCGACGCGTAGGCGCCGTAATGACAGCATCTGAGCCTGCATCTTGTATTTGCTGTCGCTGGCCCTGCTGGAGCTTAATATTGTCAGGAGGGCGATCAATGATGGCAGGGACAATGGAGCATGTCGACCATTCATTGACAACAATGATTGATGCTGATATGTGGAGAATCCGGAGGTCAAAGGTTATTCTGACTTAAATATTGTCCAAAAGTAGAAATACCTACACTGGAGCTATTTTGCATGCCGTTTCACCATGAATGACGTACCTCGACATTATTCCCCGGTCAGGCATCATTGATCCGCGCATTCAGCGTCAAAGAGGCTCTGAGCCCACTGGAGCAGGCAGCGGTCTGAAAAAGGCAGAAATTACCTAATCGGGACTAGCGTCATCTCCCACGGTCAGATCCAGCCTCAAAGCCAAACCTCTCGCCCCCGTGAATTTTTCAACAACGTAACCCTCGACAAACCTCTTGTCATCAACCCCCATCGCATCACAACACGCGTCAGGACGCCGTAGATAGTGTCTCTGGCCTTCTTTAACGACATCGAGTGCTTCTATTCGCGTTATTGTCGCCTTTTTCCCGGCAATCGTGCGACGGTGGCGACTGCGACGATATTTATCTAGGTTTCTTCCTCGGCCGCTGGCCAGGAAGGGCGCCGACCTCAAGCGCCATCCGCAATCATCCACCAACGCTCTTTTCCATCTTCGAAATTCTCGCGCGCATTCCTTCTACCTTTCCTCGATTTAATTCTCGCGTTCTTTCGACCGACTCTACGTCCTGGTCACCTCTATTACCGCATTCGTACCTTCCCCATCCATCGGTCTCGACGCGCCGCCGACCCCCTCTTCGACTCACATCCCTCTCCTATCCATCAAAAACCACGATAATCATCCATCAAAATGGCGAACCTGTACTTTTCTCATTCGAGCGCGCCGATAAAGACGGTGGAGGAGATCCAGTTCGGCATCCTGGCTCCTGAAGAGATCAAGAACATGAGTGTGTGCCATATCATCTACCCCGAGACCATGGACGAGCAGCGCATCAAACCTCGTGACGGAGGATTGAACGACCCCCTTCTCGGTTCCATCGATAGACAATTCAGGTGCAAAACGTGCACCCAGGCGATGGGAGAATGTCCAGGCCATTTCGGTCACATCGAGTTAGCGAAGCCTGTTTTCCACCCAGGCTTCCTCAAAAAGGTCAAGAAGATTCTTGAGATGGTTTGCCACAACTGCAGTAAAGTGAAGGTGGATAGGGTAAGTTAATGGCCAAGTTTGATTCCTTGCAAGCTTAGCCATGCTAATCAAGCCCCAGACCGATGCGGAGTTTGCCCGTGCCGTCCGAATTCGAGAACCCAAGGCGCGTTTCCAAAAAGTTTGGGAACTCTGCAAGAAGAAGAATATCTGCGACAACGAGCCCCGCGAAAGGACGGATCCCGGTGCAGATGGTGGACAGAAGGTCATCATCAACCATGGCGGCTGCGGAAACATTTGCCCCGAGGTTCGCCAGCAGGGGCTCAGCATTCTTCTCAAAGGTGGCATGGCTGATCAAGAAGGTGCTCCTTCTTCCAAAAAGAAGGATATGGTGCCCATTTCCCCCGAGCAGGTGCTAAACATCTTCCGCCGCATATCTGATGATGACATGAGGGACATGGGTCTGAATGCCGACTACGCCCGTCCTGAATGGATGATCGTCACCGTCTTGGCAGTTCCGCCCCCTCCCGTCCGACCCAGTGTCTCCATGGATGGTACTGGCACCGGCATGCGAAACGAGGATGATTTGACTTACAAGCTGAGTGACATTATTCGAGCCAACGGCAATGTAAAGCAGGCTATCCGGGAGGGCTCTCCGAACCACATTCTTCGCGACTTCGAGCAGCTTTTGCAATACCACGTTGCCACGTATATGGATAACGACATCGCAGGCTTGCCCCGCGCCCTACAAAAGAGTGGTCGACCCGTCAAGGCCATCCGATCACGTCTAAAGGGAAAGGAGGGTCGTTTGAGGGGAAACCTCATGGGAAAGCGTGTGGACTTCTCAGCTCGTACTGTCATTACCGGAGATGCCAACTTGTCGCTCGACGAAGTTGGTGTTCCTCGCTCAATCGCGCGTACACTCACGTATCCCGAGACTGTCACCCCTTACAACATTGGCAAGCTTCACCGCCTCGTACAAAATGGTCCGAACGAGTATCCCGGCGCCCGATATGTTATTCGCGCTGACGACGTCGGCGTTACCCGAATCGACCTGCGACATCACCGTCGCGCGGGACAGATCACTCTCGAGTATGGCTGGAAGGTCGAACGCCACCTCATGGATGGCGATTATATCATCTTCAACCGTCAGCCGTCTCTTCACAAGGAGTCTATGATGGGTCACCGAGTTCGGGTCATGCCCTACTCGACATTCCGACTGAATCTCTCTGTCACATCGCCTTACAACGCCGATTTCGATGGTGACGAGATGAACCTGCACGTCCCCCAAAGCGAGGAAACTCGCGCCGAGGTTAGGGAACTTTGCATGGTACCTCTGAACATCGTCTCGCCGCAGCGAAACGGTCCTCTCATGGGTATTGTTCAGGATTCACTGGCTGGTATCTACAAGCTTTGCCGTCGTGATACCTTCTTAAACAAGGAGCAGGTGATGAACGTTATGCTCTGGGTGCCTAAATGGGATGGCATCATCCCGATCCCTGCAATCCACAAGCCGATCCCGCTATGGACTGGCAAACAAATCATCAGCATGGTTATCCCGCCTACTATTAGCTTGTTCAATCCTAGCGAGAGCCGCGAGGATGCGCCCCTGAAGGATGAGGGTCTCCTCATCCAAGGTGGAAGGCTTATTTACGGCCTTCTCTCGAAGAAGAGCGTAGGTGCGGCCGGCGGTGGTATCGTGCACTTGGCCTACAATGAGCTTGGTCCGGAGGGTGCTATGGCGTTCCTCAATGGGGTTCAGTCCGTGGTGAACTACTGGTTCTTGCATGTCGGCCATTCTATTGGAATCGGCGACACGATTCCAGATAAGGCGACCAGTGAAAAGGTTCAGATTCATATCGACGAGCGCAAGGCGGAAGTCGCAGCGCTCACCGCCCAGGCAACGGCAAACCAGCTCGAGGCTTTACCTGGTATGAATATCAGAGAGACCTTTGAAAACAAGGTCTCCATCGCCTTGAACAAGGCTCGTGATGATGCCGGTACCACCACGCAGAAGAGTTTGCGCGATATGAACAACGCAGTTCTCATGGCCTCATCGGGTTCTAAAGGTTCGTCTATCAACATTTCCCAGATGACGGCGCTCGTCGGCCAGCAAATCGTCGAAGGAAAGCGTATTCCTTTCGGATTCAAGTACCGAACCCTGCCCCATTTTACCAAGGATGATTACTCCCCCGAGGCACGTGGGTTCGTCGAGAACTCTTACCTCCGTGGTCTTACGCCATCCGAGTTCTTCTTCCACGCCATGGCTGGTAGAGAAGGTCTCATCGATACTGCAGTTAAGACAGCCGAGACGGGATACATCCAACGTCGTCTCGTGAAGGCGCTTGAAGACGTTAGCGTGAAGTATGACGGGACCGTCCGCAACTCTCTTGGTGACATCGTCCAGTTCCTGTACGGTGAAGATGGCCTCGACGCCCTATGCATCGAAAAGCAGCGTATGGACCATCTCAGCATGTCCAACGCCGACTTTGAATCGCGCTATCGTCTAGATGTCATGGCCAACAAGCGGCCTGCTGCCCTGGACGCTTTGGAGTACGGCAATGAGATCGTTGGCGACCCTGCCGTCCAGCAGTTGCTGGACGAGGAGTATGATGCTCTCTGGTCTGATCGAAACAGCGTCCGCGAGATCAACGCCAAGAAGAAGGGCGATGAGATGATGCAGCTTCCTCTCAACGTCATTCGAATCATTGATTCGGCTAGGAGGCTGTTTGGTGTTGACGGTAGCCAGCGCAGCGACCTCCGCCCTCAAGACGTCATACCCGCGGTGCAGGCAATGCTCGATCGCATGAGTATTGTCACTGGCAGTGACCCTATCTCTCATGAAGCAAACAAGAACGCTATGATTCTTTTCAAGGCACAGCTTCGTTCGCGCCTGGCTTTCAAGCGTATCGCTGTCGGCCAGCGTCTCAACAGGCTCGCGTTCGAGCACGTCCTTGGTGAGCTGCAGGGCCGTTGGGACAAGGCATTCGTGAACCCTGGCGAAATGGTTGGTGTTTTGGCTGCCCAGTCCATTGGTGAGCCTGCCACTCAGATGACGCTGAACACATTCCATTTTGCTGGTGTATCGTCCAAGAACGTTACATTGGGTGTGCCACGTCTGAAGGAAATTCTTAACCTCGCCACGAACATCAAGACACCTTCAATGGTCGTATATCTCGAGGGGAGAAACGCCACTCAGGAGGCGGCGAAGGCTCTTCGAAATGCCGTCGAGTATACGACTCTGCGATCGGTCACTGCGTTCACGGAAATCTACTATGACCCCGATGTCATGTCAACTACCATCCCTGAGGATATGGACATGCTCGAATCATACTGGTTGACTGATGACACGATGCGCCACACGATTGATGACCAATCTCGTTGGCTCCTTCGTATCGTGCTTGATCGGCAGAAGATGTTGGATAAGGGTTTGGACATTGAGGATGTCGCCGCCCGAATCCGACAAGACTACCCCTCCGATCTTGCAGTCATTTCCAGCGACAACAATGCCGACGAGCAGGTGATCCGCATTCGAACAATATCGAGCAATGACAAGGATGAAGGCTCGGGTGTTATTGAGGACGACGTAATGTTGAAGCGATTCGAGAGCCATCTTCTCGACACCCTCACCTTGCGCGGCGTGCCGGGTATTGAGCGAGCTTTCTTGACGAAGGGTGACAAGCTCATCGAGACTGATGACGGATCCCTTTTGGCCGGCAAGACGGACCCTCGCTGCGAGGAGTGGTATCTCGATACCTCGGGTAGTGCGCTCCGCGAAGTCCTCACGATTTCCGGTGTTGACACGGCCCGAACTTATACCAACAACATTTGGCAGATCCTGGAGGTATTTGGTATTGAGGCTGCTCGTGCCGCCATTGTGCGCGAGCTGACAAACGTGTTGGCCTTTGGCGGTTCTTACGTCAACCACCGACATATCGCCCTTCTCGTCGATGTCATGAGTTATCGCGGTTCCATCTCTGCCGTCACCCGTCACGGAATCAACCGAGCCGACACTGGTGCGCTTATGCGGTGTTCCTTTGAGGAAACGGTTGAAATTCTCTTAGAGGCGGCGTCTAGTGGAGAGCTCGACGATTGCCGAGGCATCTCGGAGAACGTCATGCTGGGACAGATGGCGCCTATGGGCACAGGCAACTTTGAGGTGTTCCTTGACCCCAAGATGCTTGATACCGTCATTTCTGATCACGCACGCATGGGTCTCATGCCCGGAATGCCTGTCAAGGGCGGCCCGACAGAAGGTGCTGCTACACCATACGACAGTGGATCTCCAATGGCCGATTCGGGCTACGTGTCACTTGGACCCGGAACCCCAGATGCAGGCAACTTCTCTCCCATTGTGGGAGCCGGAAGCGAATCCCCAGCTGGCTTCCAGACGTCGTACGGCGCAGACGGCTATGGCTCAGGCAGCTTCAGTCCTTACTCTCGCGGAGGCGCCACGAGCCCGTTCAGTACATCTCCCACTTCACCAATGGGCGGATATGGCGGATACTCACCAACCTCACCTGCTGGATACTCGCCTACCTCGCCGTTGCTAGATAGCTCGGGTGGTCGCTTTGCCACTTCTCCCTCGTTCAGCCCTTCTTCGCCTTCATTCTCGCCTACGTCTCCCATGCTCCATCGGCCCACAAGCCCCAACTACAGCCCGACGTCTCCGACGTACTCGCCAACTTCTCCCACGTCGCCCAGGCACTACTCGCCTACGTCCCCCAACCAGTTCAACTCACCTACATCTCCTAACTACTCGCCGGCCAGCCCGAACTACAGTCCGGCATCTCCCAACCTCCACGCAGCTGGGGCAACCTCGCCATCGTACTCGCCGGCGTCGCCGAAGTGGTCTCCCACCTCGCCGCAGTCGTACTCGCCTACGAGCCCAACCTTCCAACGAAGCCCGGCTCAGCAGTCGCCGACGAGCCCCAGCTACTCCCCTACTGTAAGTTGATACCCCCACTTGGTACTTGAACCCATCAAAATATGCTTACACGCTTGCGATTACAGTCACCTCAGTGGTCTCCTAGAACCCCTGGACCTCAGAATTAAGGAGGCAGGCGGGATGACCCACGGCTACATAAGTTGCCAGTCGACTGATCGAAAGAAAGCATCGAGTCCTAGCACAGCATGGCCTTGTTTTTTTCGAGGCGTTTATAGTGTTACATCGAAATTACGACGCATTGTGTCTTTTTCTTCTCTCCAAAAAACCTTTTGTTTTCCCATGCGTTTCTAGTGTTTTTTCTACGGCGTCAACTTAATGCATCATGACATGGTCGTCATCCGGTTCGTTTTTCCTTTTCTTTCTCCTTTCCGCCCTTTTGGCCCTGGTGTTACGACCCAGGGCATTGCAATATAGAACCAAAAAGACTGGTGTTTTCAACCTGAAAAAGAGAGGGGAGGGCAAAATAGGATTCGTGGCTTTTTTCTTTTCGTGCATAGGTAATGGAAGTTGTGGACTCGGTCAAACAAAGAACTTCACTTTTTCTCCTTTCCTAGGCCCATGGCCGGGCTTTTCCCATTCAAGCGGATGGAACGAAAAGTGAAGCGAGAATAAAAAAATTTGAACAAAAAAGGTGGAGAGGGTAAGCCAGCATCGAGGAGAGAGCGACAGAGGAAGAAAATGAGAAACGAAGGCTGTATTCTAAAGGTGATTCAAATGGAGGGAAAAGCTGCCAAAAAGGGGCGACTGGCTACTCGAGTGTATATTAATATCAGAGGGGAGGTTTCTTGATGGAACTCTTTTTTATCTTTGTTTCCTTCTAATGGTTTTTTTCCCTCCCCTTTATTCTCATCGATTCCCTCTCCTTGTCCCTGTGTGTGTCTGTTGATTCGTTTGGTTTTTGGATCAAATGTCCATTGCTCTTTTTTTTCTCGATTTCTTTTTCTCTTTCAACAGATTGACTTGACCTATGGAGAAGAAAAGGGAGTGGCACATAGACTGCGAGTAACTTCGTTTGATAGAATCAATCAATTAAATCTTTTTTTTATAAAAAAAAATCCTTGCTTGCTCGGCTGTTCCATGAATCCACCCTCGTCGCCAATATGTCTATTGAGCTTCGTGATGGAGGAGGGGGAAAATGGTAATGACATCAATAAGAATTTGGGGGCTAAGAGACTGGAGAAGTGGAAATGAAGAAAAAAGGAAGGGGCAAAAAATCAAGGCCATCGGGGCGCAAGCCCAGCACGCGACAAACTTTTGACCCCAAGATCATCGATCGCCCAGGAATGCACTCATCGTCACTAGGCATCTCGAAGTTGATCTGTCGCCATCATGTTCGGCTACCGGACCAACTAACAGTTTGCCGACACTGCAAGCGAACGTCGGATCGTGACCAGTTTTAGTCCACATCCGTATTGCCCCGGGGTGTATGGAAGAATGCCGCTGTTGGTTGTCGAATCTGCTCATAGATCCTTGGCTTGACTCCCGTATTCAGATTGTCCAGCATACCTCCTATCCCATTCTAGGGTATGTGTTGGCAGGATTAGGCAGTCTTCATCGCCGAGCGCCCACCTCGCCTGTCGGATCCTGCGAAAATGGATTTTGGGGGCCTGGAAAAAATGCCTATCTAACAATATTAGCCGCGATCCTGCGCCTTGCGCGGCCGAGGAAGACCTCAAACTCCACCAACATGCACATTACATCGTTGGCCCTCTCCGTAGGAGATACACCTCGACATCCGACCCTTCGTTCAACCTCGTTTACAGAAAGACGAATTCGCCCGCCAGTATCCTCAGTCATGTCCTTTTGTGCCCAACGCCCGCCCCCAAAAGGATCACGACGTGAGGGAGGAGGCGGCGTGTTAGTCGGATGGCCGTCAAAGCACGTCTAAGATTTGAAGGAGTGGAACCAGGTAGACTTAGCTACTAGCGAGATAATGCCACGCTAGCTTCGTCCGAACAGGGATTTTTTCCCTTTTTTCCCTCCCAAAGAATGTGAAAATTTATACTCGTGACATCAGCAGCCTAGAATTTTGAAATGCCGGGTTCAGCGCCGTAGGGAAAGCCGCATGATGGGGGCCAGAAGAATGAGAAGGATAGCAATCCTGGAAGTGTTCATCGGAGAAGCCTCCGTATTCAGAAACATGCGTCGAGGCTGGACTGTTTCTCCATCCGCATACAGGAAACAGGAAACACGAATGCTCCATTCTTTACACCAACGCAGCCATCAGTCTTGTTGGCAGCGTCAGCCCCACGTCTGTGCATGTAGAAGACAAACAAAAGAAGCCAAACGTTGGCGCTTAAAAAAAGTAGTGCACACGATACTGGACGAAACAGGAAGCCCTCATCAGCGTGTTTGCAAGACACGTTGCAGTGGTTTGTGGAGACTTAAGGATCGGAATGGACGGGATGTGTGGGGGACAAATCCATGGACAGTCAGAGCCCACCCACCCTGACACTTCGTTTGTACACTGCCAGATGCTGAATTGAATCACAACATCGAATCTTCACGCCCCCCAGGCTGCCAGGGCTGAACAGTGTGATGCACACGCCTCCCCCTCTTCACTGTTGAACCATAAACTTGCTTGGCACGACAAATAATTCCCGGACTTTTCCAGAAGCAAGTCGCATCTCATCCAAAGAACGACATGACGGCAGGGGGGGATTTTGTCTGGGGTCTGTTGGCCGAGACCAGACAAATCCTGGGGCGGAATTTCAGAACAGGAATCGAGGGATCTATCCATCCAGCGCGATTGGACATCAAAGGTGAGTTTGGGGTCGGGATATATCGGGAGGATAGGACAGGAATTGATATGAACGTTTTCTAGAGAGAAAAAAAAGGTGTATAAGGTCTACGACATGACGCTCCTGCGGCCTCGAGTTTGGCCTAGGCTCAAAGCTGTGAGAGCGTTGTGCAGTCTCTCCTCCTAGCTGATCGGGGATGGGGACGTTGGCAGGAGACTGTTTGTGCCGCACCGCACCTGTGTGCCTTGGTACTTCGCACTCTACGAAGTAAAGTAAGTCGAGGGTAGCATTGTCGTCTGTCATTTTCTGCAGTGAAACTTGGCTAACATCTAGCGCACATCATGTGCAGTAGCGCATCGAGGCATAACCCGGCTAGGGACCTGTGTGGTGTCGTCGAGATGTCGTATTCTGACTTATAATTGAGGGGTGAACCCTGGACCGAGATCTGCAGGGTAGGCCGGGGAAGCGTTCCTGAGCCTCAAGCTAGCACCATTTCAGGCATATTGAAGCCCTCTCGATTCAGGCTTGCTTCTCCATCTCGTTTTGCTGCGGCGTAGCAAGTCGTACTGAACATCCCCGTCGATTTTGTTAGAATTTCTCCCAGAGCGGAACTAGTCCACGAAACTGCTGCACCACATCGGAAGGAGGGGATCGACAGACCATGTCTCTACCAATGCCCGTTGGCCCTTTAGCGCTGCAATGCAAGGTGATCAGTACCCAAGGGGGGAGGGGTGCATCTGCCGCCAGTTAGACTACTAGTACGAATCTCCAGGGTCGGATTTCGCCGCATGCATCGTGCTTGAGGAGAAGACAACATATTCAGTGGACTCGTTCTTGTAAGTCCAGATCGCTTCCATTTCTATCCAAACTAGGGAAACGAGGTGGTGGGAAAGGTGTTAGCCGAGCTGAGACTAACCACGAGATACCGTACGGTTTACCTGTAAATGTATCGCTTGATCGGTTGCATCGTATACGGATACGAAGCAATGTCGGAAGCAGGTGTGGAATCTATGAACTTACCGATCTCTAGCACCCCCAACTTAAACATACACATACAATTCGAAGCAAAGTTGTGAGGAACGCTTGATCGTCCGATGTGGTCTTTCCCACCGTCCTTGAAGTACGAAGTACTAAGAAAGCCAAAGCGGGTCAGAAAGGGAATGCTGTTGGGAGAGACATTTCGGAATTGGAGTTCAACCTGGAAATGCTAGGAGTCTCCTGCTTGCTTGTCGGCTTGTTGTCCATCCTCCTGTATCTGCAGGGCTTAGCTAATTCCCGGTACCGGCAGATAAGTAATATCAGCAACGCTTAGTTGCAATCTGAACCGTCACTGTATAGATTTCCCTTCACGTTTAATGGTTGAATTGAATCCCTGTGTTAGGTGACGCACCTCGGAAGAGAATCATGTTGAAGAACCCAGAAATGAATCAGTGCCTGACAGTATCATCCCTAGCAAATTTGTGCAGCAAGACTCCAGTCGTCAAGTTAGTGCGGACGCACTGGCTTTCAATACCCCTAATCAGAGCTGCTGAAGCCGAGACCTAGGATGGGTGAGGGTGGAATCGAATAGTGCCTTACTTTCAGTCGTTGGAATGCAATCAGCTGAACGAAGTCTTCAAATCTCCAGTAAGACGTCCTTTTTACCTACTCCGTGAGCTAATGCAGGCCACATTACGAAGTAGTATATGTAGAATTATTAACTTAATATACACAGAAAGTACGATCATATTAACATATTCATAGAAGAATTTTATTAGAAAAAATCTTTTTACTTAATTATAAATTTATAAGTTATTTCGTTTTTAAAATTAATATTATATTTAGCTTAATTTCTTTTTAAAAATACTACTATAATTAAAGTTTATTCTCTTTACTTTTTTAGTTCCTCTTATTATTTTAGATGTTAGTAAGAGCCCTTTTTAGTATGGTCTTTTATTCCTTTTTATAACATACGATGTAATTGGCTGACCTTTTGGGATAGATTATTTGGACATGTCACCACGACGTACGAAGTACTTCCCACTAAATAATCCAACAGTGTAAATGCCAGCCACACCGCAAAGTAGCAATTGCGCCATTGATCACCACCGTTTTTCACTTACACTGAATGCAACCGCAACCATCCCGGGTTTGTTTCTAGGTCGGACTGCGTCGATGCGAAGGCACCAACAGCATCCGGCTGTGATGAACGACCGACTACTCGATGGACTAATAATATTTGATCAGGGACCCTTTCCCCACTCTTTCGGGTAATTCTTTGACTTTCCGCTCTTGTTCTTGTTGCTTCGTAGGTCCTTCGGTTGGACTTGGGGGACAAAAGTGTGGATCGCCAGGCTCACCACCGGCGAACTTCGTAAGCTTTGGGTCCACTCTCTGTCTGCCGATGTCCGCGGTGAAGGTTGGCCCGGGTCTATTGAGTGACTCCACTGCAGCTAATGTGGACTTCCAACAACTGAATTGCGATGTTGCATTGCGGTCCCCATACTGGCCACAGTGTAGCGCTCGCTCATCGGTCGAGGCCATGTCCTATTAATCCATTTATGTCAGAATTAACGAATGCAAAATACTCTGCCAGTTGTCGCACAAGTTGATGGCGGAAACTAAACTCCCGTTCAGCGACTAACCCCGAATCGGATCTTCCTCCTTCCTGTCAAGGGATGTTGGGTGGCTTGAGAGATCAGCAAGGAGCCGAAGGCACCTGGGTCGCTTGAGATGCGGCCACCTGTACGGCCACACCATCTCGGCGGCCTTCGAAGTGGACAATGGACCACCAACCCGCCACAACGTCAACGACTAAATAGAAACGCTCGGTAAAGTAGCGACTGCCAGCCGCGGGTTGCAACCCTCTCGTTCTTCAGAAACTCAGCTCATCATGTGACGGGTTGAGAAACGTCAATCACATGATGGAGACTTCATGCATGCAAGGCTGACGAGGCTGCACTGTAGATCACCAACATGGTAGGTACATACCTGATTTCCGTGTAAGTGCCTACTCGTAATCCAGTGTAGTGTTTGCAACTGTTGGTAGCCGGTCGGTTGTTCCTTTCACTGTGATTGCTCATTTTATACAGCTTCAATCAGAAGTGCATCCGGCGAATCCGTGGTCGAACTGGCAAACGAGATTCCAGAGTTGTTAGTCTATCTGGAACATGATTGAAATCAAGGAGTCGATGTAGGCATCGTACGGATTGCCATATCTCTGATTGCATTTTTATTGACTCCTCACCGCTGTTTTCTGCGTTTCGACAGAGCGCGGAGGGAGAGGTGCCAGGATCTGTCATGGACAGCGACGAACGGACATGGAAGGTAGACAAATAAGGCCTCTATTCCGCGAAGCGAAATAAATACTATGCGGCGATGAAAGAAAAAATTGATCTCAATTGGTATGAAACAAGACGGCAGCTCCGCAGCAAGCATCAATAGATGGCACGATGCTGGAGGCGAGCCCTGCACGGATTTGGCATGTATGTCCAACATCCAACATGTCATACGCATGACATCCATATTTCGATGTACTTATTTTGTCAAGAATACAGCAGGGGCTATGGAGATTTTATGCTGTGCGAGCCTGGGAGAGTGGCAGGCAGGGGAAGGGATGAGTGGAGAGACACTCCTTTCTCCTTGCATTTGACGTACTGACGTATTGGAGACACAATGCAAGGTACATCAGGCGATGGGGTAGCACATGCCAGCCACTTACATGAGGGTGTCAGAGTAAGTGTGGACAGCAACTTCCATAGCTGTAACTAGAAACGGAGATACATCAATCGATTGATCTTAGCTTCAGACAGGTTAGGAACGTTTGTTTTTCTGGCAATCTCTCGTTCCCACTCAAGAAACCACCACTTCTTGCTACATTCTAATCTTGTCTAATATGTTATCGTGGTGTAGATGCTGACAGCAAAACAATTTGAAAGTACCGAGGTCCTCTTTTGGCAGCTGGCTTGCACAACATCTGTCAGTTTCACGAGAGTCTCAACGGCACATCGTTGCTACCTGTACTTCAAGCTATGAGTATTTGCGTGTTATCCTTTCCTTGCATGACATCTTGAGAGTACATGTGAGGACTACTTGAGAGAGATCACCATCAGAGATGTGGAGCTTATGTAGATGTGGTGCTATTCAAAGTATAGGTGAAAAAACTAGACATGACGACGGTGATGTCGTTTGTATCTAAATATAAAAACTGGTACAAAGTGTATGAAGGAAGGTAAGAATGAAAAAGATTGGGGGGAAGGGAAGCCTTCAGACAGACAAACAGGGCAGGAGAGGAAACATCCGAAGAAACCAGCGGGAAAACCTAGCTTGTATCAAATACAGCTAGTACCCGATCGTCCGCACTCTCCCACCCCTGTAAAGAAATCAAGTCATGGGGAAATAAAAAAAGAAATAGAAAAAGAAAGAAAAAAGAAAAGAGGAAAGAGGGAAAAGGGGGTGTAAGAAAAGTAGAGTCAAGATGCAAGCCAGCTTCGCACCACGAGACCGTGTAAGACCGCCTCTGTATCAGACGAGTATCCTTGATGTCGGGACTCTTCCTCCTCCATCTAGATTGTGAGCTCCGAGGAAGAACTACCTCCGGGGGTAGGAATGATAATTGGTGAGGGGAAACGGGGTTAAAGTGCGCGCGGAGACAAGAGTTGGCAACGTCTGAGAGGAAAGAAAACCAAGCAAGAAATTACAAGCTCAAGCAAAAAAGCAGTAGCAGATGGAAATGAGAAAAAAAGGCCAAGTCAACCACAAGTGCGGCCCTCAGCTGTCGAGAGGCCGTCCTCGTAGGGACCGCCCAGGGATTGCAGGCGGTTCCTGCCTTCTATAACCGCTGTTTCCTCCCATATTTGTCGTATTGGTCGTTGGGAGACCTGTAGCTTCTGTTGTGATATCCAAGATCAGCAGCGGCCCGGGAGAGGCAAACGAACACAACTAACCTACGCGGCTCGTGCAGAAGGGTTCCGGCAGTTTGACTTGTTGCAAACATCTGGATTAGTTGAAGTCCTCTGTCGAACTTGGTGGTTGGGCGCGTTCTGCTCCCGGCACGTAACTCTCTGATAGTCGACATCGCCACAAACGTATTGGGTGACGTAGACGACGCACATGTTGGGCAGGTTTGATGTGGGGTGAGAGATAGCGTAGGGAAGGTAGGCGATGGCAAGAGCCTGATATCTTGTTGCGATCTAGTCGGTTTGACTGCCTGTACGCTGTGCGCTGAGGCTATTGTACGACGGGTATGGGCGAGGAGGGGACAAGAAGGGTCTCTTGAGAGTTGGTAGAACCGACTGACGATGGAGTCAGCTACGGCTTGTGAAGAGCAGAGTGTACGGAGGCTGCGTAGGGTTTATCAACAGGAAGTTGATAGAGATTTGGGTAATCGGACAGCAGTCGTGACACAAAGAGTATCAGTGTAAGTTCGGTCAGGATGAAGAGTGCAAAGATGCTTGGAAAGAATATGAATTGAGAGTCGGAAACGGAGAGCAAGAGGGTAGAGATGAGGATGAAGGTTGAGTTGAGAGGGTTGGGATAGATAGAAACATCGTCGATAAACCGGAGGAAGCTGTGGTCTTATATGCCTGTCGCGCATCCCAAGAACGTGGCTCGCTGCACACAATGATACAACATTGGAACGAGTGGCCGACACAGGCAAGGTCCAAGCATCTGCTCCAGAATGAGTGTTTGCTTGTTAGAAAATAGTTTTTCTGCTTTTTCTTTTTCCTCTTCACCAAAAGTAAAGTCTCTGGTCGCCTAAAGGTGAGGCAATAAAAAACGGCCCTTTCCGGTATGCACAGTCGGTCCACGGAAGAACTAGTCTGGTGTATTTCGTGAGAACTTTGTGTTGGTTCTAGCCTCCCAAGACCTGTTGGCCCTAGGATGCGGCCCTCGATTTGGCCGCAAGGCGCGGGTGTGGTCGCCGGCTCTCCTCCCACAGTACACTCGTGCGCATGGTTAGTTGGTCGATCCGTAGGGCTCCACGTGCCGTAAGAGTGAGGTCTCCTGATAAAAATTGCCTGCTTGCCACAATGTGGTTGCCGACTCTGCTGCAAGCCGTGAGGAGAACGATCAGATTGAGAGGGACTTCACTGATCAATGTGGGGTTAAATTTGTGAAGGATGCCGCGAAGTAGTGTGCAATGCAGTAGTAGTTGGTGGTGGTGGGGAGCCAGGGGGGG
>SJVG01000394.1:0-32316 GCA_034774675.1 Scedosporium minutisporum
GGGCAGGGTTAGAATTTGAGCTAAAAGTTCGGGTGGGGGGCACCTTTAGGGCGGGGAGGCGTTGATTAGGAACGTACATGGGAGAGATTCGAAGATTTCTTCGCGGATGGACATGGTGATGGGCTTGTCGCGCGGCGAGAGGAGCCACGTCTTGATTTAAGGAAGGGAGTTGAAGATCTTCTGGAGGTAGGCTGGTGGTCTGGCTCGAATATAAGGAGATTCTAATCGCTTTGAGTGTTCGAGTTCTTGGGGTTTGTGAGGTGCTCTTGGAGTTTACGAGGTTAAGTCGCGCGAAAAGACGGAGAAGTTACCAACGAAATTGGGAGATTTCAGCGATAATTGTGAATGTAGAGGAAAAACTGTTCAGCCTTGCGCTAACAGGCTCGGCGTCGTCCCTGCCAGCTAGTTTCCCTCATCCGCCGAATCGCACTGTGGTGGGAGGCAACACAGTGCCTGAGCCCGGTGACCACTAAGTGGGGTGCACTTTGTTTGCTGGTGTACTGAAGTACCCCGGTACATCAGTACATGAGTACTTGTCCCTCGTTACCAATTCCTGGCCTTAACCCTGAGAGCTGCAGGAGCCAATGAGCGCCGCCCTGCTTCCTTCCCTTCCCTTCCCTTCCTTCCGTTCCGACCTCCCTGGAAATTGCGGGGGAATCGCCAAAGCGACGCAAGTTGCAGGCGAGCCTTTGCTGCTTTTCTGTTCTGGTACAAGCTCGGAACAGCCCAACCCTTCCCTTCAGAACAGCTAGTGGTAGTCAGAAACGCGAGCTTCGTGGCTTGATGATGCCAGAAGACGAAACTCTCTAATCTCTGGAATCAATTGATGGAAAATAAGATCGAGGCAATTGAGGACAAAAACCCAATTTAGTCACAATTTCTATTTGGGTCCTTCCCTTTCGAAGAGGAAACAGGGAGCCTGAATTTCAATTCATTCGTTTCCTCTTTCCCCATCGGAGCTGGAGCTTTCGTTGAAAGAACCGTAATTGCATCCCCTGGTCCCGCTACGTCATTTTACCTGCTCAAAACCCACACTGTGGGGAAAGCTGATGAGTACAAAGCACAAGACCACTGAAGTACTTGAGTACTTTGAGAGGTCCAAATGTCTCGCCATCACGTTTGATATCCCGTCAACTCACACCACTTGGGCTTCGCATTCCAACGACTTTTTCGGTGTCGTCGGTCAATTTGTTTTGTGGGGAATCGCTGTATGGTCTCATTTCAGATAGTTGTAGTTCTATATATCTCTCCTCAACCCAAAACGGGAGGAACAACATAGATAAGACGGTGAAGTTGCACGATGCCCAGTAGATCAATGGAAGCAAGAGCAGAAGAGGAGAGAGGCGACTTGAAGGGCTTACTGCAATGCAGAGTGTGCTTCAATTGACCTGCCCCCTCCTTCGCTCGCAATCACTCTAACCGAGTAAAGATGTTGCAAAAGGCTCGCCTACACTAATTGCAGGTCTAAAGCAATCCTCCATCCCTCTCGTGCAACGCCCCGCTTCCCTCTCCTCCCATCGAGTCCCCGTTTCCTGCAATCAAAATGCCCTACGTAAACTAAGGGAAGGACTAGAGAGGGCCCCATCAAGCCCATTGTAGCGTGGCGTCGTGCTATCTCGCGGAACCTTGCAACATTGAAACCTTCTGGCCATCTTTTACCCCCTCCCGGCATATACACTCGAGTATACTCCACGGGCCCCCTTTTCCACCTCAACCGTATCTCGCATTAGCGCAATCCTACCCCTCAATGGTGTCTCGGTGTGGTGTAAAGGAGCGTAGAGGAGTGTAAAGAACGGCTACGGTAGAGTGAATCCAGACCTCAAATGACTGACAACAGGGCGTTTGAAAGTGAGGGGAAGGAAAGATGGATGCAGTACGACCATTCAAGGCGGAGCAAGCAAGTTCGCATTAGCCAACAGTATTCTGATACCTTCGGTACAGTTGATTTGTTTGTATTTGAATGTGATGTTGATGTGTAAGTTATATGGTACATTTGATGACCTTTTCTGCAAGAGAGGTCATGGTAATACTTTGGTCATGATCGTCATGAACGCCAGTAGTTGCGCATGCGCAGAACTCCTCCAAAGCGAATAATAACAAGATGAAAGCCGTACAGGTCCGCGATCCCCCACTCCCGTTGCACCGACAGAACGAATTGAAAATTGCGTGAAAGAGAGACTCCTAGAGTCTCCCCCATGCCCAGAAATAAATAAATAAACCACCAGTAAGAGGATAAAAGAGCCGTAAACATCATCAGCCGTAGTTGAAACAGATAATACACCACAATATTTTCTCAACAGCAGGACACCTTCTCAAGCCCCGTGAGGGGAAATTGCTGAGAGAAGAATCCGCCGCAAAGGGTTTTTCTTATGTTGGGGAATGAAGGAACGGGAGAATGGCTTCACCTAAACGACTAATACCTGGTTACCCTCACGAGCAACCCAGGAATTCGTCATCTAGTTGACGCTGTTGCCACTCTCCGAAGGGCCGGAGCCCTCCTCCTCCTCCTCTTCAGCCTCGTTGAACGACTCTTCGAAGACGGGCTCCGTCTCGTTGACGTCAAACTTGGTCTTGAAGTCCTGCAGCTGGGACGAGATAGAGCTGCTGTTGGACCTCCGACGAGGCTTGTTAAAGTTGAACTCGTCATCGAGGACTTCGTCACCGACGTTGCCCCTAAGTCATGTTAGTCTCCTTGTTATATGTAAGGTATTATAGTTGTCCATTAAGAGTAAGCTTACCAGTTGCCTCTGCCTCCGCCGTTCTTCTTGGTCTTCTTCGGATCCTGATCAGAGAATCCGGACTTGCCAAAGTACTTGGGAATGAATTCCTGACGGGGCTTGCCGTCGGAAATGGCAGAGTAGTCGGGAGTGTTGAGCTTGCGAGTTCGGGTCACTGGAACGGTGACATGTTAGTCCATACTCAGAGTGTAGCACAGGGGGCGGCGATGATGACAAGGGGGAAGAGGGCGGGGTTGGCCTGTGTAAGATTACACAAACACACGGAGCGCCCAGGTCGTAGGAGGGGTAACAGAGCTCTGTGAGCTTGACAATACTCACTTCTGAATGATTTTGGGTTCAAATACAACACGGGAAGGGACAGTTGTAGAATCGTAGTTGTTCGTGAGAGAGTGTGATGGTTGCTGTCAAGGACAGACAAGACGTCAAGTGTTATAAAGGGATTGTAGATGAAGATTAGAGATGGACTGTTTTATGACACAAAAGACAATAAAACTTTCTGATGTTTTTCGATTGATTTCTGAATTCGATATGATGAGGAGGAGATGGAAACAAGAGTCTTTCGAGCGGGAGGACCTCCCTATTTATGAATGATGGACGAAGCTCGACTGAGGTGGTTCGGCGGGACAGCCTATCGTATCACGTCACTGTGGGTTGGTATGGGAATGGCACGGCATTACGAAGTATTAGCTTTCCACTCTCCACCCCCCGACACCCGAGAGAAGTCGCGGTACAGCCTCAAGGACCAGGTGACTACCAAGTATGTGACTTCGAGTCACGTCAGGAAAAAGGGCCAACAAGGGGTATCATCATCTCAATGTGGTCAAAGTTTAGACTACTTGGAGTACTTCGTGGTAGGTACACACCAGGGATACAAACGCATCAATGACTCTTCAAACGCCAGAGAACGACGCAGAATCATTTGAACTCTGGGTCGAGTTCCAGGTCAACTCCTCGCACTCCCCCGGCGAGTGGACGGGCGGCTCCAACCCGAGAGGCAGGGCACCGGGTGATGATACGACAGGCAATCTCAACAGCACTTGAGTGGGCTCAATCTTAGTCTCTTACCACCAGACCAAGCCTGTGAACCAGGAGCTCACTTTCCTGTAAAGGCGCCAAGTACCATTACGGGGTGCACTACGAAGTACTTACAGTTTGCTACTGCCTGGCAGGTTGAGGCTTCGGCTCGCGTGACCAAAACGCCTCTCCCACTGTGCTGTCTCACATTTCCCGGAATCACACACTGGCCTGGTCCCCAAGCCAAGGAACACCCGGGGGGACATCGTTGTCAATTGTCGAATTAGAAGCTGCTCGTGAAATGCACACTAAGATCAGCCTGGGATGGTACGTTGTTGATGAAAATGCGTGGCGATGGGACCCTGCAAAAGTTATCAATTGATTGATGAACCCAGGATTAGTGATCTACGATGCTGAGAAGGAGCAGGACTTCAATTGAAGATTGATAAGAAAACCGAGGTGGAAACAGCTGGCGATCATCTCCCTATCGCCAGGTGTGGTATTGTCTACAGTGTGTCGAGGCCCATGAGTCACCATCGGAGACCGCCGCTGTTGGCAGGACAGGACACCTCCTGGTTGGGGGTCCATGAGATGGCGTAAACCATCAATCAATTAGTTGATTACCCCTTCGATCAATTGCAGAAAAAGGGCACTTGATCACAATAACATTACAGCATCCTTCCAAGAAACCAATTGGCTCCCTTGTAAGGCAAGGATCTACGCAGCAGTTAACCTCTGACTTCGTCAATAGAAATGACCAGAACCACGTCCGAGGGTGTCTCTTGTTCCATTGGGTTCCGGTTGACCACAGCCAACTTCCAAGAGGTTCCTGTCCCGGAGGGGGGTGGCAAAAAGCTTCAATCAAGTCTTCAATTGCTCAATGTTAGTTGCCTCAATCAGTTCGAGATGTGCTGCGTCCATGGAGTTTGTTTTGACGATCCAATGTTCCAGTTGATTCCCCGCATCCCCACCACCTTCTGTGGACACCGTGGTCAATCCAATTGATCCTGTCTTGCCTCGCAAGCACCAGTTCTACCCAACCATTGAAACTTACGCAGTTGAGGCCTCATTCTGGAGAAAGCGCTAAATTGGCATCATGAGCAATCAATTAATCAATCCTTCGTCTATTACACCATCAACATTACTCACTCCAGCATATCAATGATCTCTTAGCGACCTTCCAAATAGAGCTCCATCCAAGCACAATACGCAATTGACCAAACAAACTAGCTCCTCGGTCATCCAGCACGTGCTTGATAGTGCCAGGGAGCTTTCCTCTGCTGCATCAAGCTTGCAGCTCCAGGATCGCTTCCTGCAGCTCGCCGAACTGGTTCAGGCAAGCTTCAAGCCCATGGGTGAATCTACTGCGCGGCCTCGCACCCCCCAACAAATGACGCACTACTCTATGCTAGCGGGAATTCGGTAGTGTTGCGTAGTGCATCCAGGCAGTCGCAACCCAGCCTCAATTGATTGATGCGATCAATAGTAGGTTCTCCGATTGTGGGGTAACGACGGGTCCGTTCAGTGTTCGCATGAGATGCTCGGTGGATCTGGGAATCTGCACCAAAGGCTGCCTTCATCCTCTTTGAAGTCACGAGAGACTGTTCCATGACGACGAGACGCTGCCTCATTGATGAGAGCCAAGGCTACGAACCAATCTTCCCCCCTTACTAGTAGAATCCTGGAGATGTTCATAGAAACCGATGTCATTTAAACTACTCGGACGCTTGGTAGACAGGGGGAGGTATTTAAGTCATGTCACGAGGGCGAATCCCAACAATTCACTATCTGGCCCAAGCTTCCTGCTCCTCGGGTCCCCGGAGATATTTAGTCACAAGGACGACTGGGGAATCCTAGTCAAGGCTCAGGAACAGTCTTGGACCCTCTGACGATGAGCGTGAGGGGCTGTGTTAGCAAGCTAGTGTGATCTCACTACCTGCAAAGTCGGAAGGAGGGGATGGTCCGGATCGGATTCGACCTCATCGTGTATCCGAAGAAACCTTATCGGGTCCCAACTCCCTCCCCGCTGCCGATCTCGTAGCCTCTTTCGCGTTGCGGGGTCTCGACTTTCTCCGAATGCGTCTCAGAAAGGACAAATATCTTAATCTGTCTTCCCATCAAGTGAGAACTTAAACTATCACATCATGAAGTTCAACATTGCGCTTACGGTAGTGCCTTCAGCCCCTCGTGGCTAGTAACCGTGTCATCCCGGCCCCTCCGGCCTAGTCTCCGAAGTCGCCGCTTCCGGACGCCGAGCGCTTGTGACTCAAGAACACCACCTCGCTATCGCCATCGAATCAAATCGGACGAGTGACCCGGAGCCTGCGGGACCAAGTCGCAATCTGGCCCCAAGAGTCCGTCAGTCGTCGCTTCATCTTAGCCTTATCTTTCTCAAGCTAGATATCTCCTGGTGGGTCAGGTTTATCTAGACTGAACCTCCTCCAGGGTTGTTTACAATTGTAACATGGAGATGAATTGACATCTTTGTGGATCTTCTCTGGACCAAATACATAGCGATTGACTCACATTTCATGGTCAGCCGGAGGCGCTCGCGACATCAGATTCTCACTTCCTCACTCCCTCTGGCAACTCATCTCATCAAACTCGGTTCGAGAGATCATATTTCCGTATTTGTATTCTATTAGCAACTGTCGCCCAACTTCAAACACGATACACAACCAGCAGAAACCTGCCAGATATCGCAATAACAAAATCTAATTATTGATAAGCCAACATTTGGGTCTCGGAAGTGCACAAAATATATTTCTTCAACCGAAGCCAAGGAGTTATTGCGGCCGGTCTAGACAGGCCAGGATTGTGGTCCGTCCTAGCTTTCTTCAACATGAGCCCATCCCATCCATATTTGCCGTCCTACCTCAAGGTCTTCCTGCCACCGTCCTTCCCGGAGCGCCGGGGGAGTGAGTGCCTTCCCTCACTAGCAGAAAGCAGAGGGATGGAATAGAAGCTAGGAGGTGATTATGGAACGGAGTTATCGCCAAGGACGTAGCGCCCTCTCTATAGTTATTTTTGTTGGAAGCGGCAGGGCACAGGAATGAGAGGAGAGTGCGTGAAATGTCATAGGTCCTTTCCTTTCGACAGCTACTTTCCCCTCTTAGGTTGTTGAAAGTTAGAGGCTAATTTTAACCTGCGTTTCTTTCAGGCACCGAGAACAAGCCCGCACGTAGAGTAAGCTGGCCCCAGAATCCTCGGCCTCAGAACTGGACCAGAGCCCGGAATGGAGTCGGTGGTAGTGCGGGAGTCGGCGGTAGTGTGGAAGTCTTCCCGCACCCTCGCGACATTAAACTTATTTTTCCTCAAAACAAGAGCCTCGTCCTTCGACTCATATCGGGTATCCCGTCATAGAAGGAAAGTATTGCCAGTTGTCTATCGTTTGAATGGTGGCGACAGTGGGTGAAGTCGGACACATTGAGGTTGGGCTGAATGGGATGCCGACAATCAGGTCATGTTGGGTTTGCACCCCTGGATGGCAGTTTCGCATGTTGGTGAATTCAACTTGAAGGGCTGAGTAGGCCTGGAATAGGACCTCGTGCTTGTGCTTGTACTCCTCGAGCATTGCCTCTAGATCCCTAATGCGTTGGTCCTTTCTCTCCCTGTAGGCTCTTTGGGACGCTCTGTTCTGAGCTCGACGCCTCTAATTCAACGTTAGATATCGGAATCCCCGACTCTGGGGCGAGTACTGCAGGGGAGAGCCTACCGATAGCACTGAAGGGGGCGCGTTCTTGTATCTATTCTCTCGCTTCCGCTTCGGTGCGGGCTTCGTAACCTTTGAGCTAGGATCCGACTTTGTAGGTGTTAAGCTATCACAATGGGCATCTTCCACCTTGATCACCGGCAGAGGTGATGTCGTCTCCCGTGAAGACCGTGAAGATACTGGACTTGGATATATGTGGGATGACACTGGGTTGAATTCCGAGATGATGGAAAGGTCGAACTACAAAGAGAGATATCCGTTAGAGACGACCACTAAAGATATACACACTTCAGGGATGCCTCAAGGGGCTTTATGCTCACCGAAGCCATCACAGGACTAGTCGTCTCGGACGACGTCGACGTCCCTGCGTACGAGTGGCTGGTATGTGCATACATATATTGGGCATCAAGTTGGCCCAGGGAAGTGACTGCAGCGTTCATGTCCATGTGTGCGGTACTAGTCATCATAGGTGGAAAATAGGTTGATCTGAAACTCTCTGGGGCCGGAGATGCTGATCGCCTCACCTCGGGGAGTCGGGAAGCATATATATATGTCTGTGTGGCGAGGGCGTGCCAGGAACTCGAGTGGGTGTCGAGGTGATGAATGAAGCGGGATGGATGGTAGCTTGCATAGAATGCAATAAGCACAAGGCATAGAACTCGCGGGCTGATCTGGATCAAAGTTGGGATCCTGGATGGACGTAGGCTCGAACTAGTTAGGTTCGCTGTAAAGACGGACGATGCATTACGAGGCAAGGGAAGACGGATTGACAAATATAAGCGTCTACCAGCGACTCACACATAAGATGGTCGAGGTGTGGGGGACCCGGTCTGGGCAAGGCGAGTCGCGAACTCGGGGTGTAAGAGCGTCCTACCAGACGTGAAGGCACTATCACCAGGTACTGGTCTGGGCTTGATGGCTTAGTAGACGACCCACAATAGTACCCGCTCGCACCCGAGTCGCTGTGTCAAGTGTAAAGTGCACCTTTTTTTAGAGTCCTAGAGCGGGGAGAAGGGGTCTCCCGAGAGAGAGAACGAGAGGGGGGGTTAGGGCACGGGGATAGGGGTTCGCAGGCTCGCTGCGCGTAAGTGCGGAGTAAAACTCGACGTTATGGGCGTATAGTGCGATGTATGTGACGAGTACAGCGAGCTGGACGAGGAACGGACGGTGAGAGGATGAGCGAGAGGGAACGAGCTGGTGTGTGGAGACGGGGAGGAGATGGAGCGAACGGAGCTTTGGAGGATAGGTGTGCCTGACTGTAGCTTACCAGGATCCGATGTAGGAAAGGTCAAGCGCATCCAGGTTCCTCCAGTTCCGATCTCTCCTTTCCTCGTTTCCATTGGCTTGTGGGAAGAGAGCGAGCTAGGCGGAACTTACACAACTTGCACAAGGTATAAGAGAGGGTGTAGGTGACAGGTGGTGCACTTCTCATCAGGGTCAGAGACGGGACGTGCTACCAAGGGGGGAAGGAAGGAGGGCCATGGCAAGCCATCTGGTAAACTTGTGCATCTCGTGTCAAAGTCCATCAACTTCATCCACATCTCGATCTACTTGTTCGTCCGCGCGGCGGTGACCGCGGGTGGCGTGTGCCTTCTTCATGGAAGGAACACTTCCCTTCTGGAACCAAAGTACTGTCCTGGCGGATCAAGGGTGACCCCTGCCTATACCATAAGTCATTTTGAAAAGGTCGCTTTTGGGGACCCCGTGTACTAGTAGGATGGGGCCGCGAGGCACTGCGGCCACCTCGAAGAGGTACAATGCACACTTTCATCTATACTAGGAAAGACCACTGATGCCGCTCTCCTGCATTCAAATCGAGTTAAAGTAGTAGTAATGGGAATATGGGGCATTCTAGTACGAGGTACTTCGTAATTCGCTGCTTTAGCCCATGTGCGATTTGATGTACGAAGTACAGTCATGGGAGGGTAGGTAGTACTGCTCACACACTGACCCCAGTTGCCCGCCCTGAGATGTCGCTCCTTCTCGTTTTCAGAACACGGCAGGGGTGGAAAGAGGGTAACATCCATAGTAAACTATGTACGAAGTATGTGGAGGAAGCGGCAGGAGGAGCCAGGGTGGGCACTAAGACAACTTACGAAGTAGTACTTTGTAGACTTCATACTTAACGTCCACGGCTGGCAACATGAGCGGTCACAAGCGCCCGGGAGTGTCTATTCGGGGAAGAAGTTGCGATAGCAGAAGGTGGGTGGTGAGATAAGCCATGGCCCATGGGGAACGAAAATGATGACTGGATATCACTCCGTACTTTGACATTGTAAAGGCGTGTGGAAGGTCACTTGGTGGGCGGATTGATCGTCAAGGTGTCTGCTCTCCAGGCTTTTTAAGGCCGGACCATTCTTCGATGGCTTTGTCTTTGCCTTCGTCTTTGTCGCGCCGCTACGCCCCGAGGAGCGTTCCATTCAACGTCGACTTAGGTATGCGCCAGCCTCGCTCTCTGAAATAATACTCAACTCTTTGGCTATCTTTAACATCGGGAACTTGATGTCTCTAATTCCGTGTGAAATGGAATCTTCGCTTCAAAAAGAGGACACCTCTGTAATTAGAGACCGACCCGGTGTCAATCGGGGCCCAGAGCATTGGAATATCAAATTACCCATGTTTCTTCCAGAAAGTCCAACTTCCTGACTGCATCGACAGGTGCAGGTGGTCGAATTGATCACTGGAGTCCACTTCATGCACGATTGCTTTGCATGCAGTTTTCACTTTCCTACAGGAATTTCTCCCAAGGCAGGCGCAATTGCAAGGTACAGAGGTCCGGTCCACTCACAACATTCTCCAGGATCACGGGTTTGGGGGGAAACAGCCCTGGAAACTGCGACGTCACCGATTACCAGCTGGGTCTCCATCTCCAAGTGTCTTATTCATTGGCCTTGACCTGACTAATGGCAGGGTCTTCTCTGGTGGGTCTTGAAATGGACTGCGCGCCACTACTGCAATTGCCGCCACCATTGCAGCGGGGGGGCCTGGCTAGCCTGGCCAGGCCTATTATCACCAGTCCGTACTTGGCCATCCAGCTCAGGTCCACGAAGGATCTCGACATTGGGGACCGCTTCTGGTATCTAAAATAGTAGGATTACTGCATTCATCACACGTCACCACGGCTCGCCCGGATCGCGATGGCGGACGCAGCAAAACGCTGTACCTCGTAACTCCCCCAGCCAGCACAGGCTTTCCGGATCCAATGAAGGGCTGGACCAGCAGAGACATACCGGCTGTCTCTTGACGTGCAGGGCAGTGTCCCTGATTGTGAAGCCACCCCTGACCCGAGATCCGAAATCCAACCTGCCACGTTTTTCTTCTCCCTTCGGAAATACTATGTAAGTGGAAGCCTTGACATTCAAATCCAACCACAATTCATACTATTAACCCGAATGCTACCGCTAGGACGATTTTGATCCTACTTCGTTTACATGACCCTATTTCGATTGCAACATGACCCACTCGTTTCTCTAACGCAGCACTCAAGGTGACTGCACTGTTAGACGAAGTGGTCTTTCGCACAGAGCGTAGAGAGCGGTCAGTAAAGTCGTAACCAAGTTCAACATACGAAGTAGACACAAGAGAGCTAATGCAGTCTTCAGTCTCAGTTAGCGCTTAGGTCACGGCACATACATACAGACTATTATTCCCCACCTTTCCCGTCTTAGGGACCCGCTCATCACATTTGATCCCAGCCGAGACTATCCAAGTGAGTTTAGTGGGCAGCGCTCCCTTGTCTGCAGGGCGGGAAAGCGAACAGTAACCCTTAAGCTAGACTCGCCCGGTAAACCTGGTGGAGGAAGTACTTCGTACTCGGTATGGAGATGGGCGAGATATTACTCTCTATTTTCCTCGCGGACAACCTGGTTTTCTCCACACCACTAAGAGAATACCAGGCCTTGGCTTGTGCTAAGCATCCTAACTGAATAGTGGTCCTCACCGGGTGGCTGGTCGTGGGCGATTTCAAGGCAATCAAATTTTGCGCGTCTATTCATAGCGATAGGACTGGCCAGTACTTTGTAGATGCATCGAGCGCTTGCTTACAGCCGATCATCGTTCTCTTGGATTCGGCACTTGCCGAGATAAGATGCCCTCAATCGCAGATCGCTCGAGTTGTATTCGACTGCGGGAAATCGAGCAGGCTAGGCCATCGGCATCTGAATGCTGGAGTCCTCGTACTCTTCGGCAACTCCTCATCGCTCTCCGAATTAAGAACGTAACATCTCTCCGCTGGCGGGGGAGCCACACCAACATGAGCGCGCCGGATGACTACGATACGACTTATCCGCCGCTAGCCTATCAGGTTGGCGAGAATTGGGACGGAGCGGGAACGAGATGGTGCATGTGGCCATTTCGTTACTGCTTGAACCACACAAGGCACACAAACCTCGTAACATCCAGCGTGAACTCTTCGCTTGACACATGGTCAGGGCGTAGCCAGGTTTGGTGCCGACATCGACCAGACGCCCCAGCGTACGAAGCAGGGTTGTACTTCGATGAAGGTGTGCGGGTGCAGCGTTCCTACTTCCTACATCGCGGGGAACCTTTGGTCATTACTAGTACACCAAAAACGAGGTACGAAGTCCATTTTCTGCAATATTTGGTGCATGTAACCCCAGCTCAGTCCCTCCGGTGCAGTGATGATGCACCCTCACCTGCAGTTCCCAGTACTACACTAGTTGCGTTAACCCCACCACCCTCCACATTGCGGAATAAGTCAAAAGGGGCGGCGTCGGGCGGGAAGTGGAGTTATCCGCACAGCAATTTCCGTAGGGATAAGCAGGGGCAACAACGTGAGCTAAACAGCATCAAGCATCACCAAACTGGCTTATGACCTACCCACCATGAGGATACTTCCTCATGGGAGCATGAGGGCAGTCATTACTCCGTGTGGGGGAGGAATTGAAGTTAGGGTAGGGGGCTCCCTAGCCCGGACAAGGGTAGCCAGACTAATCACAAGAGCTTAGTAGAAAATGCCGAGACTAGATCGGGGTTTTTCCCTCGTTTGCAACCATTCGCCGGGTTTAAAGATCGGGGCGGGAAAGGACACAAACCCGCCGGTTTCCACTCCGATATCGAGGATCCTGCTCGGGGAGGCACACCCCTCACAATCTGACCGAAGCCACTCAGCCCTGGCATTTGAGCCGTGTGGCCAATATCAACCGCTGCAGACAATTTTGAAACGCATTCACGACTACGACACTACGACCTCGGGATGGGAGCCTATCTAATATAGCATCTATCGCGATGTTGGAAGATAAAATGCCAAATGGGTACTGTATCAATCCTGAGTCTGAGATTTGGACACGCCCATTGCATTTTTCTCTCCACAGCTCCTGTCTACCATTCATAGTTGTGGGCTAGGTTGTGGGTTCCTGCAGCAGCGGAAATGAGGCCGAGGGGCTTGGGCGACCAGGTCTCGTCCAGTGCAGCACTGATTTTCCAAACTTTACAAGCAGGCTTGAAGATTGCGCCCCGGATGCCACTTGGAGAACCGGTCGAGAGTAATCGGCGAGACGGTCATATCTGCACGCAGCCGAGGTGGGTTTGCCAGTAACCAATATTGCCCCATGCTGTGGGACCTGGTAACGAATTGCCCCCTGATTTGGATTTCAATCGCAGCTCTCTTCGAATCCTTCGAAATAACACGGGCATGCACTGGGCACCCTACCAAGTGGAATCCCAAACTCTGCGCCCACCCAGAACACGTATACCTTGACGTCGTCTCGCCCGTGTTACTTTCGAACCGGACCTTTCATGATCCAACCCCTCCCCGTGTGTCAAAGTTCTACCATCCCGCCATGCCATCGCTTCTATCGCAATTCCAGATATTGGTGCTAACTCTCGTGGTTGACAAGCCTGACCAGACCTGTGGGTGGGTGCAAAGAGATGCGAGCAGTCCTGAGGGAGAAATCAATTCCATCTTACTCGTTGAGTCTTGTTGCTTTGGCACACCCCACCCCCCTTTGTTCTACTCACATAGGTTTACATCGATCAATGAGATGCTCAAGAGACGTCAAGAAACATGTACTGCAAGTAGTAATTATATGCGGCGACTTTTTATGGGACGGTAACATCGACCAACGGTGTTCCATCCCCACTTCGGGTCTTTCGTAGATTACTACTTTAGAATGATGCTGGTTTTTCTCATCCTTCTCCAGGGGTGATTATAATGTTACTCTCCAGGGGAATATGGCAGGCTTTCCCCCTGTTCAGGTGTTTGAACTGTTCATGAGCCAGGCGACTCCATTGTCGCTGTCTGAATGGCTGGCCTTAGCCATGGATCTCTCACTTGCAACGCGTGGCGATTGCGCAAGCCCACGACCACGGGCCCTGAGGGTTCCGGTGGAAGTGGAGGATTTTTGTGAATGGATGCTCCTCAAGCAAAAATTCAAGTTAACAGCGGCCTTGGCGATGTCACTCCCGCTCAACTCCCGACAGGATGCGAACGGCGGACTGTCTGTAGGCTGTAGCTAGCCGTGTGGCCCAAGGCTGCTTAATTGAAGCCTGGGTAAAATATAGTGGTTTCCCTCCTTTCTGCCGAATCTCGCAGCGCGTCCCTCGATATGCCAGACTAGACGAGAGCAGGCTCTGCCTTCCCCTTGAGGGGTGTAACTAATTGAATAGTTCAGAGGAGCCACCTCCTCTATGATGCAGTCCGTCCATTAGAGACGGACCGCCTACCTTTTTTTTCGGTTTTTTTTTTTTTGGACTATTTCCTTTCTAGTCCTATTTCCGTCCCGTAGTCTTTCATATCTAGTCTCATTTTCTTCTAGTAACCGCTCCTCCGGTCGCAGTTCGGAGGTATTACCATCTGGGCACCTTGGCTCTCTACTTCGTATATTCTTACGTGAGTTTTGGAGTTCACTCTTCCTCTTCCTGGGTCAAACCCCACGACGAGCTGGAGCGCCATCACCCTCCTAACTAGGTCCGCCCCGAGGAACGGCACCATGCGCTCGTCCACCTTGATCTTTGGGTGTTACCGCCGAGACCCATTCTAGTGCAGAACGCTATCCACTATTCCAGGCACCGGCTTATTCAAGGACTACAGAAAAGTCCGGATATTCGACGTCATAGGACGCCGCTGCAGGTAGGGTGTACGGTGTAGCACACTCTCAGAGGAGTGGGCTAGGCCTGGCCTTGTCAGCTGGGCTCTGAAGGTGGTGGCTGCTGAGCACCCCCCGGTCGTCCGTGTGGGAAGTCCCTGGTGTGGATGACCCGCTTTTGTCTCTTCGAAGTAGGCTCGCACCGAACCGACATGGCGTCGATAATGCTTGGCCGACAACTCTTGCCAAAAGTGAAGGGTTTGGTTTTTATGTTACGAGATAATCCCATGACGGATCCCTCGGGACGGACTCTGACCGAGGGCGGGAAGTTGGAAATGACTTTCTCCAGCCATCATTTGTGAGATAAGTCTGTCATCTGAACTTTTGATTAAAACTGCCTCCAAGGAATATGCCGACCGTTGAGTTCGGTTTTGAGCAATTGCGAAGAACGTAGCACTCCAAAATCTGCCGGGGTTCCATTGCGAAGCAGCTGCCCCTATTGATAGTTGCAACGACACCCATCGACGAGAAGGCCCGTGGAAAACATTCCGATGACACCAAAAATGTCCCGACCCTACTCACAAGGATTGTGTAAGTGGTTTGTTACCCTCCCTCTCCCATATCCAACTTGTTGAAGCGCCCTTGCAACAATCTGACCAGGGTTCTCAGAAATGCCACTACTTTCCGGGAAGTGATCGGCGTTGCATTGGAAGCCTTTCTTCGTTTACGAAGTATCCCTATCCAAGCTGAGTTATCATGTGTACAAACGACGGGGACTCGGCTGCCATTCTTGGCTGTTTTCGATCTCGGCTCGCGATACTGTCCCAATCGACAACTCGCTGATGTGCGCGCGGCAAGATACCGCCAATATCTACATCCAGTGAGGCACATCCAGTGAGGCACATCATAACCCTCCCCAGTAGCGTTTGTATTTCGGCAGAAGGAACCGAAGACGCACGCCAGCATGCCAATTACCTGTTTGCTTGCTCGACTATCACTGGCTCCAAGACAAAAAAAGGTCAAATCAGAGACGGCACAGACCCTGTGGATTGGAGGAGAGTCCAGGGAATGACACACCCAAGGTTGGATTGGGGGCGAGCGGAAGACCACCCCGCGCCATCGCCCCTTTCACTTTGCGCACACACTCGACCACTTTTCTTTGGAGATGAAAGCGGGAAGAAGACAGAGACAACCTCAAGAGGGCCAGAACTTGGATCCCGCAAGACGAGAGCACACAGGGGCGGGGCGGGGCGGGCTAAGAGCTTGCATGTCCTCGACGCGTGGTGTGTCTGTGTGCGTTGAATCTATTGATTTTTGTGTCTCCATATCGACGAAGAACAGACACTAAATCCTTGTCCCCGATGCGCCGCCATGTGCCGGTTCGGCGATAGCTCACAAAAGCTATTTTCGAATACGCAGCCCGAACCTGAGCGCTTCTCTGCCGCACGCATACCCACCCACCTTCGTCATCATCTTGTTTTTTTCTTTTTCATTTTGTTCTATTCTCGATCTCGTGGATGTGTGGTCCAGAACAGGTAACAAAAAGTGTAGATCAGGTACGAAGCGGAGTCAGCACCTTTCAACTGATTCTTCTTTTCCGCCTTTTCCCCCCTCAGAATCCGGGGGCGGTCACCTTAGGCCGATACGGGGAAAGGAAAAGGAAAAGGAAAGGAAAAGGAAAAGGAAAGGAAAAGGAAAAGGAAAGGAAAGGAAAGGAAAAGGGGGGAGTCGACTGGCGAGTGTGATCTGACGAGCGGACGAACCGGAAGGGACCCAAGAAGAACGCGGGCTATGTCGGACTCGCAGCTTCATTCCGCTGTTACCCAAGCCTCGCTTGGCTCGTTTCCCTTCGTCACGATTTCCAATATTCTTTTTCATCTTTTCTTCTCGAAGAAGCGGGATGGAAGGGGGTGAATTGCGACCTTAAAGGACCGAAGTCGAGACACACACCTCCGGCAGATAGCCTGCCATTTTCTCAACTCAACGACGCAGCTGAATGAGCAAAAGTGAGTATTATGAGTTGTCAGAATAGACAAATTTATGCGCCTCATGACACCAGATGCGCCGAAGCTTCTGGGAAGTTTCCACACATCGGTTTTGCTGCTACCCTGAATATCCTGCGCCAGATAGCATGGCGATCGGAAGTGGGCACGGAAGAGACGAACGGGTAGGGCTCTAGGCATGGGCCTGCCGGATCAATAGATATATGGTTCCCCAAAGGCGAGGCTATCATGGTATTGGGTCAGCAGGAGGGAGGACGTCAACTGGTAGGGTCGCTTCCTTGAGCGGCCGCCTTCTAAGAGGGGCCCCTTCTCGACTCCTTTCTAAGCCCATTCCAGGAGTAAACTGCCATTCTGACTGCTACAGATTATCCCCCCTTCCGGTTGAGAGATGTATGTCACACGGGAAATCTGGCAGGCACGGTGGTGGGTGTGAGGGGCAGCAGCAAGGCTGAACTATCAGACGAGAACAACGAACCCCTTCCGTGGAATACGATATCGGACATATCAGACCGGGGAAAAGAACCTCCGGGATGGATTATAGTACACTACTATTTATGATGCTTCGGTTCCTTGGCTGACTGATATCTCCTGTCTGGAAAACTTGGCACAGAGTTGGGGGGCTGATCCAAGAGAGCAAGCACGGGGTGGATAACAATGTTCAGCGAGCCGGAGCGAGCGAGAACGACTCCCTCCCTGTTGGCTTCATCCCTTCTCCTTCGCAAGCTCAGTGAGATCCACGCATTCCGAGTGGTTCGAACTCGGCCAGGCCGGCTTGCGCGAGGACAGGTGGAAGGAGGCGCAATGCAGTGCTGTAACCATGAAATCTGGGTTCGCGTAAGCAATGTTGCGGTTCCTTTTTCATCTGCAGGTCTTTCTAACACATGACGAATCCTTCCGCAAATATTTCTAGAAGATGCCTGCATAGGCGGTAAGCCGAATGGGATGAGAGGTCTGGGGGTTGAGATTCCACCGAGATTTCAGGGTCTATTCTCGACTATCTCCAGAGTTTCCTCAAGAAAGACATCAGGACCCAATGTTGAATGCGGCAACGGGGCTTAACGAAGGAAGTGATCGAAAAAAAAAAGAAGAAAAAAAAAGTGGCTTTGAGTCGTTGTAATTGTACAATTGTGATCTATATGATTCTCCTACACGTCTTCAGATCCAACAGGTCGATCCCTTGAAAATCCGCCTCCGGCTCGGAGATTAAACGAATATTCCGTGCCCGAACTAACGGGGGCTCAGTGGCGTTCAAGTCCTCGCCGCCATAAACCAAGTAATTTCATTCCATTTCGTGGGATCAAAAGGAAAATCCCAAATTAATGGGCGTGCGTCGCTCAGCCTCAGGACGTCTTGCCCAGACGATCCAGTCCGGCCTGCGCCTGTTTGACCCCTTCAGGGAATTCCAACCCCTTGCTCATCCTAATACTCTCCTCGTAGTTGCGCCTCGCCTCGGCGGGCTTCCCCAGCATAGCAGAGATCTCGCCGAGGTTGCACAGGGCGACCGCGCACGCCTCATCACACTCGCCGGTCCGGGCCTCACCCTTGACGTCTACGGCGTGGTTGTAGGCGTTGGTAGCCCAGTTGAGGGCGGATTGGAGGAGGTATTCTCTACTGGGCGGCTGCTGTGATGAGGGGTCGGCTTGTGACGAGTCTGTGGGAGTTGAGGGGATGACGAGGGGAAGGAAAGGCGTGTGTTGGGCGAAGGCCGCGGATAAGTTGTTCACTGTTCAGGAAGTTTCCCTTGTCAGTTTCGAGTTGATGAGGGGAGGGGGAACGTGTTCAAAGGGGATTGGGGTAGACATACTGAGAACAGGCCTATGACATGGATCCTCACATAATCGGAGGGCGTGGAACAGCAATGGAATAGCGAGCTGGTATTGAGATTTCTTCTCGTAATTTCGGGAGAGGGCTGTTTAAGGCATCAATAGTTAGCATGGAACCAACTGAGAAGAGAGACGTGAGAAGGGATCCGGAGAGTTTCTGCTCACATTCGAGAGCACCGCCAATCTCAGTCGGGCTCATCCAGGGACCTTCATCCTCCTTCTCTCCCTCATCGTGCCGCCTCTTGAACTCCCTAAGAGCCGTGTCCACAGCCCAAGTGAGCCGTGACTGAGACTCCTCCGACTGCAGAACGTGCTCATCAGCGTTCAGCTCGCCCAGCTTCACGCTCGTCCCAACACACTTTGCAAGGAGCCTATTCCGCTTCCTCCACAAATTCTCGGGTAGGTATTCGACCTCAGCTTCCTCGGTAGGGGGAGTACTGTGCTGATCCTCGACAGGTGGTTTAGGAATAGGGACCTTGCCAGACTTGGGAAGAGAACCATCGGCCACGCCCTTCTCCATCCAATCCACCCATCGCAAACAATCTTGGACGATGCCGCCTAGAACTATGATGGCACCGCTGTAGTTGCCAATGCCTTCCAGCCACGCCGCGGTCTGTATCCTGATGCCGAGAACATCGTCCGAGAAAGGATCGAGCCGAAGCTCATTGCACTGCTCGAGGGCGCGCTTGTAGTACTTTTGTGCTAGCTTGGGATCGGGCTTGATGTTGGTGTAGTAGAGGGCGCGGCGGAGAGACTTTGCGACGGGGTCGGGGAACTTTGTGAACTGCGGTGCGTTGAAGTAGTTGAAGTAGAGGTATACCGTGTAGAGGACGATGCCTGATACTCCGCCCAACCTATATATCAAGGCTGTTAGTGCCTGACGAACTTCTATGGAGTGTGCGGAACATTGGTGAAGATAGCCCCCCAGAGGTTAACGTACGTTAGGATGGCTAATACGAGTTCGCCGGGGTTCTGACGAGCAGCATTCCGAAAACCACCCTTGTTAAACATGGAGAACAAGCCAGAGAAGTCGAAGGCCTTGCGAAGGATGGCGCCGATTGACGGAGGAGGGGGTTGTCTGAAGATAGGCCGGGACTTTCCGGGGCCCTGTTCAGTCGATTGGTATCGCACAAGGGCCTGGAGCCGGAGACGGTCGTGTGTCGGTGGGTATCGGCCCCGAGGGCAAATTTGCAGTTGTCGGGGCCGGAGCGCCGGGAGAGCTCCGAGAGATGGGGAAGAAGCTTGACAGGTCGTGCTGCCGCGGAGGGCTCGGACGGTGTGTAATTGTCGCGCCGCCATGGCTCCGAGTAGGCGGGTATAGGGCCGTAGGGGCAGAGTTTGTATTAGGGGGTTAGCGATGAGGAGATGCTGTTACGGACACCCGCAAGTCGGGGTCGCAACTAAAGACTCGATCGATTCTCTCGCTTGTGCAGCTTGACAGGCGACGATCTCATGAATATTCTTTCATCACCTGACGCGATTTGTCAGGTGTTGACAGCTGTTCATAAACTGCCTGGGTCCGACTCACCAGAACAGGTGTGAACAGACGGAAACGGGGCTCCAGAGCCGTCATATTGCTCAAGGCTTGAAAGTCTGGAAATCTTCAATCCATTTGATGCATGAAGGATTATTGATTGCTTCGGAACCCGCGGGAGGCCATATTATTTCACAGTTCCAACGCTCCACGAGCAGATCCTACACCAGTGATTGGATTTGATAGCTAGTCGTCAGCTGGAATGAGTCTTACCTGAGAGGGAAGCAGGATCGATACCAATGAGATCAATATCAAGATACAAACAACACTGAACTCGCCTGACCGCCCCATCACACACTACGCTATGAAGTACAGGTTAGATGGAGCCTGAGGATCCCTTTCGTACACTACAAAGCGAGTGCAGTTTAACGTAGACCTCGATCTTGAACCGAGGCAGGTTTTCGGCGCCCCGGATTCCCCGCTTCGGAGTTTTGTAGTCTGGGGTACGCTAGGGCGCTTTACAGACAACCAGATCAACTAGTCGTAGGCTACCGTAGCATCACCACCTCCACACTCCGCACCCGCCGCGCCGGTTATGCACCTCGAGCTCAGAGTGGCTGGTGGGAAGCCGGCTACTGGTCTGTTTCCGTTGAAGCTATCCGGCCTCGACTGGGGGAATTGTCTTACCCCTCAGCACCCTAGTATGGTGCCTCGATACGCGAGTTGCAGATGAAGGAGTTGATGGGAGCATTGGAACTTTGGGTCAGCTTACTCTCTTCTAATCCTTTTCCTCCCCCTGCCTATAAGAGGTCAGGGTCCAGCTTACTCTCATTCTAAGCTGACGCCTTTCGTCCTCATCACACGTTGATCACAAATTGGAGATCCGCAATCACTCCTGCTGTTTTCTTGTCGATTGACCAATCCAGCGAGTTGTCCGTCCATCGCCTTTCTCGCTTATTGCGTCTCCAACCCGGGCGGACCTTAGCTCCCTTCTAGCCCTCCGTTAAAGACGTTGGGGCACCCCTGTCCTCAACGCAACTCCAACTTCTTTGCAAAGCGTGTCCCATCATTATAAGCACTTTCCCTTCTTCAACCTGCGACGGCCTCGAATCCTAAAGATCGGTCGACCGAGCTACACATGAAGCGTTAGATCTAGCCAAACCTCCCAGTTCCGGATCTCAAGGACACATTCTCATTGCAAAGAGTCCCTAGAAGCTAGAGACCCGAGAAGACTTACGAGGTCGCTTCATTCAGGGGGAACAAAAAGGAAGAAGAAGAAAGGGGTAGGTAGGTCTGTCGCCTGCCGCAAGTTGCTGGGCTACGATCTTAGCTGTGCTGCGACAAACCGATATAACATTTCGCATCAAGGTCAAGAAGTCCAATTTGAGAGACTCAATACCATTCGGAGTTAGGCCAAGTCCAATCTGAACAGCAATTGCTCTTAGGATTTCTATCGATATTCCACTTTCACCATGCCCATCCAGTCGCGCTGGGCAGTGCCCGTCCCCGAGTGCTCAATCCAAAAATGGATTTTCGGCTCATCCTTTGAGCCGTTGTCGAATCACAAGGCCTTCATGGACGCCGACAACCCCGAGACCAAATTCCTGACCTTTTCGGATTACCGGCTCGTATCGAAGCAGATCGCCGTTGGGCTGCAGGCGGCCGGCTTGCAGGTGGGCGATCGGGTATTGATCTTTTCGGGCAACAACGTATACTTCCCCGTCGTCTTCCTCGGTGTTCTGATGGCCGGAGGCATCGTGACCGGTGCGAATCCTGGCTTCAAGCCAAGGGAGTTGGCCCATCAGCTCCGCGACAGCGGCGCCTCCTTTATGCTCGCCGCGGCGAGCAGCCTCCCGACCGCGATTGAGGCCGCGCGGGAGGTGAACATACCGGTCCGGAACGTGTTCGCTTTTGACACCACTATGCCCGGTTCTGCTTCGGTAGAGATGCCACCAAGCCTTGGCGCGAGACACTGGACTGAGCTCCTTGCCCCGAGGACACGGGCGGAAGTTTTCGACTGGGTCGAGCCCGCGGATCCTCGCAACACCACCTGCTGTCTCAACTATAGCTCAGGAACTACCGGCCTACCGAAGGGCGTTGAGATTTCTCATCACAGCTATGTCGCTAATGGCACCGGTGTCATCACGCTTTCTCAGCAGAGGGAAGATTATGCGGCGTTTATTCAGCGTTCGGTCGGCCTTTGTTTCTTGCCACTGTATCATGCTTACGGACAAACGTACTTTGTCGCCAACTTGGCCAGGCAAGGCATCCCAGTCTACATCATGCCATCATTCGACTTCGCAAAGATGCTCTCGCACCTTGCAAAATATAGAGTGAATCACCTCCTCGCCGTCCCTCCTATCCTCGTCCTCCTCGCGAAGCATCCTCTCACACGAAAGGCCGATCTGAGTAGCCTGGAGGTCGTCGCAAGTGGAGCCGCGCCACTAGCCTTAGAAATTGCCCAGGAGACGCAGACTCTCCTTCGGGAAAATGTCTACGTGCGCCAGGGATGGGGTATGACGGAAGTAACCTGCACCTGTCTAGCTTGGGCGGGCTCGGACAATATGGGCACTACCGGTGCCGTCGGCGAGTTGATGCCCAACTGCCGGGCCAAGTTGATGAGCCTCGACGGGAAGACGGAGATTACTACGCCCGAGACCCGCGGTGAGCTCTGGGTGACGGGACCTACGCTGATGCGCGGATACTGGAATAACCCCAAGGCGACCAATGACTCTACATCTGTTGATGCCGACGGTACGAGGTGGCTCAAGACCGGTGACGTCGCCTACGTCGAGTCGTACAAGTCCGGGACGCTCTTCCACGTCGTTGATCGCTTGAAGGAGCTGATCAAGGTTAAGGGACGGCAGGTTGCACCTGCTGAGCTCGAGGCCTTACTACTGGAGCGCCCTGATGTTGCTGACGTCGCTGTGATCGGCGTCGACATAAATGGCGAGGAGAGGCCGAGGGCATATATAGTTCGGAGGGAAGGTACGAATCCGTCTGGCGAAGAGATTGCGGCTTGGGTTGAGAGCCGTGTTGCGGGATACAAGCGGCTCACGGGCGGTGTCGTTTTTGTTGATGTGATCCCGAAGAACCCGGTAAGTAAACCTGCTTCCCTGAGCGCTGAGAGTGTTGTCATTGTGAGCATGGCTAACTAGTAACTGAATGTAGTCTGGCAAGATTCTTAGAAAGGTCTTGCGAGACCAAGCCAAGATGGAATCGCAGAAGTCGAAGCTGTAAGCATAGGAGATATCAAGTACAGATCCGTCGATGTGTTGTGATGGTAGGGTATCTCTGCATATATCTGTATATACGGATTTGGTTACCGGTCTTGACGTACATACGGTAAATATCTAGGACCTCAAGGATTCATTGCCAGCTGCAATCATGCAACCTATCATTTTCTTTTGACCTGATATCTTCATCTAGCCCTAGGGGAATTTGTGACGCCTGGAATATGTCGGGCTTTATACCAGGAATCAAAGCTCTCCTTAGGATGACAACGCACTAGTAACATCCGCTCTGGAGAGCATCAATCCTCGAACGTGGATCTGTCGATGCTCCCCAGATCAAGAGGATCGAGAGGATGAACTGGCACTGGCAATGGTTGGTTGGCATCACAGGATTGGAGACTGTTGCTCTAAATCGGAATCGTGACCAAGTATTTAGGGTCCTTTGTGTAGGTACCTGTACCTGAATCACTTCAGTAGACGCGGCGTGATTGACTGTCTACAATACCTTTGTCATACTTCGGGAGTGGGCGTGGGCGCTGTGACGCGGCTTCATTCGTCCGCTACCAATTTGGGACACCCCCTGAACTTTGAAGGCTGAGGCGGGGACACTGTGCTGTTAAACTTTCCTTCGTACTTCAATGTTCCTTCTCAGAATGTGGCTGTGGTATGAATGCGAAGTACTTTGTACCTTCTCCTGTATCTGAACCGCCACCATTACGAAGTTCATCTCATTCATCCTCGTGTTCGCATCACCACCATCTTCAAACACACCCATTTCTCCCTCATCCGTCCTCTTTCAATAGTTCAAATATCCCGACCCCGTCCCGCCGTCGGCTTCGAAATCCATCGCTCTATTGAAACCGCCCCGATCTCCGACGACTTCGGATTCCAGAATGTCCGAAACACCACCAGGGGCCGGCCCAGCCGACTCGATCAGCGAAGACCTCGCTGGCAAGCAGCCCGACAAGAAGAAGAGCAGGAGACCGGCGAGTGAGTCTTTCCGAGTTTAACTCTACAGTAATGACAGCAGATTCAATTTGCTACATCTATGCTGTCACAGAATGGCTTGGCTCTAGGGTCGAGCAGGATGGCCTCAAGAATGCTTTGCTGGGGGACATTATTTGAAAGAGTTCAAGGAAAGGCTAACAATGCATCTCCCTACTATTAGACACGGCCTTTCGACAGCAGCGATTGAAGGCATGGCAGTAAGTTGATACTTCTCTTGTTTTTCTGAAAATACAGCCTGGTGCACCTGGTGGAAGAACTTGAAAATCACTGACGTCGCAACCTCAGACCCATCCTCACGCCCAAGACTGTCCTTCCTCTCTTCTTCACGATCGGCATAATATTCGCTCCTATTGGTGGCCTGCTTCTCTATGCCAGCGCGCAGGTACGTTGAAATACCCGAAACTTTAACTTTCTTTGTTCCTTGTCGTTCCGAGATATCCTGACATGCAATCGATCCATATATAGGTCCAAGAGATCCAGATTGATTACACGAACTGCCGCGATGACGCTCCTGCGGTCACCAGCATTACAGACCCGGGATCTGCGATGCCAACCGATCTGATAACGACTGCCTTCAAGGCCCAGAACGCCAACGCCAACGCTATGTGGTCCAAGATCGAGAACGTCACCGTTGACTACGGCCGCGGTCTGCCTGTGGAAGTCACCCAGTGCATCCTCCAATTCTCCATCCCCGAAGACATGGGTCCCCCCGTTCTCTTCTTCTACCGTCTTACCGATTTCCACCAGAACCACCGTCGATACGTCGCCTCGTTCAACCAGAAGCAGCTGAAGGGTGATGCTGTCGGCAAGGGCGAAATTGACGGGTCCAGCTGCGATCCCCTGCGAAGCGACAACGAGACTGGCTTGCCCTATTACCCTTGTGGACTGATTGCCAATTCCATCTTCAACGATACCTTCGATTCCCCCGAACTTCTCGGCGGTTCCGAGCCCATCCGCTACGAAATGGAGAACAACACCAATATCGCTTGGGATTCCGATAAGGAGCTATATGGCCAGACCAAGTACAAGCCTAACGAGGTGTCGCCCCCTCCTAACTGGCGACGGCTATATCCTAACTACACCGAAGCACTGCCCCCGCCCAACCTCGCTGAATGGGAGGGTTTCATGGTCTGGATGAGGACTGCTGGTCTCCCCGCTTTCAGCAAGCTCTACCAGCGCAATGATATCACTGCGTTAACCCAAGGTACCTACAGGGTCGTCATCAACGATGGTATGTGGTCTGCTGCTTTGTACCTCCTAATAACATATGAATGTGAAATTAACGTCAACTCTCTCTGTCTTATAGAATTCCCCACGCGAGCTTACAAGGGCACCAAGTCCATTGTCATTTCCACCCGTACTGTCATGGGAGGTCGAAACCCCTTCCTTGGCATCGCCTACGTCGTTGTCGGTGGCATGTGTATTCTTCTCGGTACCATCTTCACCATCACGCATCTTATCAAGCCAAGGTACGTCTCATCTAGCCGTTGTGATGAAGAGGGGGGGGGACAAAGGAGAATACTAACAACCCCTTAGGAAACTTGGCGACCATACCTACCTCTCCTGGAACAATGCCCCAAGCACAGGCAAGGCCACCGGCCCATCCACCGCCGTCGCCTCTGGCCGAGATCTTGGTCGGGCTGAGGCCTAGTCGGCCGATCCCCGATTGTGGTTCGCTACGAGAGCCCGCTATGTCGCGGATGCTTTCGACGAACGTCTGCTTGATCGCGTGTACAACTGAACTTCAAACATTCTGTCAGTTGTCGTGAGCGCGTTATTTGCATTGTACGAATATATTCGATGGGGGTCGAGTTTGACTACACGTCGCCATCGACATTACTCTTGGCACCTTGAAGGGAGGGAGCTCGTCGTGGTTTTTATTCTTTTTATCCTTTTTTCGGTCCATTTACTTGTTCTCTTTCTGGCACATGATTCCCTTGCGTTGAACCATATTTCGATGCCTGCACTATCCTCGTCACAAGGAGAGGAAAAAATGATCGGGTTTGTCGTTCACCGTGTGGCAGTTTGGCATCTCATCCTCTCCATCCATGAAATGGACAGCACACTCAGATCGACTTATGACTCTTAGTTTTTCTTTTACCTTGTTTCCCCGTTCATGCTTGTTAGTTGGGATGGAGTTTGGGTCACGTAACATTGTATTTCGTCGGAAATAGAATATCATGGTTTTACAAAAACAAGTGTGTGTCACATTTTGCAAACTTCGACAAAGCTACGCTCACTCCATGAAATTGATGAATTTCTTCACGATAAAATCTTCGATTCGATACTAGGATGAGAGAAACAGACACCACCAACTCCATTCGACTTTGTTCGTAGCTTACACACGAAGAGAAAGTCCCTGTATAGGGACCGTAAACGAAGAACCCTAGAACGAAAAAGGGGGTTCCCGGCAACAAAGGGTGGATATGGAAGAACAAGAAACATGAAAAAGACTTGCCCTATCCCGAAAAACTGAGATGATAGGAAAGCGAAAACAAAGGAAATCCCGGTCCCAATTCCGATTATTTTGCTGAACAGAGAAAACGAAGGAGAATACAGGCGGACAGAATGAAAAACCACCGAATGGTCGAAAGGGCATCTAGCAGTCTCAGTGACAGTCTCAATGATACACGAGGGATATGGGGGGCCTCAGAAACAAAAGTGCCGCTAATGAGCCTTGTCATAGCAAGGGCCTTAATGCTTTCGCTTCTTTCGGCCCCTATCCTCGTCATCAAGACCGCCGTCACGGTCTCGCTTACGAGCCTTCTTCTCAAGCTCGTCCCAGTCTTCACCCTCATCCTCACTGACATCATCATCATCATCATCTTCTTCTTCGTCAGAGACGTTAGAGCCGTAATTAGAATCCTCCTCGCTAGATTCAGAGGCAGCATCAAGTTCGTCTTCGTCAATCTCAAAGGCGCTCTCCTCCTCCTCCTCGTCGGATCCGCCCTCGTCATCTGATTCTTGTTGAAGGAAGGACCAGCCACCATCCTGGAAGAACTGGTAGGGATCGGCGGTAACCGTCTTCATGATGGTAGGCCAGCTGAGATTCAGGGGACCTTCACTGTAGAGAATATCTGAGTTGTCGAGCCAGTCTTTCACGTCCTCGATCTGTTCAACGGGGATCGTATTGATGTGGTAAGGAGCCCGACTGTAGTCCTTGAAAACAAAGACCAAGTCAAAGTTCTTCAAACCAAACTGGACACGCTCCAGATGGGCAATCTCAATATCCTCAAGGGTGAGAACCATAAACGGAGGCTCGATGACCTGGATAAGACAGTCCGTGGTCGGCTGGATGAAGACGTTGCTTCGGAAGGGCACGCCGTGGAAACCGAGTTCTCGGATCGGCATGTCCACCTCGATACCTTCATTCTTACCAGCCTCAGCAATCTTTTGGGCGAATCCGTGGAACAATCGGTCAAGGTCCCCCCTACGGCGCCTTTCCTCTTGCTCCTGTTCGAATTCGTCCTCATCGCCATATCGGTATTTCCTCCGGCGATTACCCGTCTCGTCAAATTGGATGTCTGTTGCCTCACGATAGAATTGAACATCCTTCGTCTTCTTCTTGTTACCAACAATGATGGGGTCTTTGAGGTGAATGTGAATCACAACGATAAGTTCGTGTTCGCAAGGCTGGAAGAATAGATGGCGGACGTTGGAGAAGAGTACATCCACACGCTGCTGAGTGCTGAGCGGAGACTGGTAACGGATACCGTTCTGGTGGATTTCCAACTTTCCAGGTACACGCTTTCCTTCCATAGCGGGTCGGATGAAGACGTTGTCAAGGACAGGGGGGCGACGATCTAGGCAGGTCAAGTTAGCAAGCTGTGGCAAAGAGAGGAGGGGGGTAGCAAATGTTAAGGAGATTAGGGTAGCACTCACTTCTTATCTCGATGAGCTTGTCTTGCTCGACAACATCCTCCATGTCCTTCTTTTCCTGCTCCTTTTTAACGGCGTCACGCTTCATATTCGAGATTTGGTTTGCGATATCCGTGTATCGATCCTTGTTCTCCGAACGGAAGGTCAAACTCCGGACGAAATGGGCAGTTGCATCCTCAAACGGCTGATCATCTTTCCTGCCCACACCCTGTCCGGGTGAAAGAAAGTTGATGCGGAGGAAGACCCAGTCACCTTCATCGTTGACACTGGCGTTCTTGATCGTGTTGATATGGAACGGAACCGGGCGGCCCATAACGGGTACAATGACGGTGTTGCTCTTAGAGTCGACCACGATCTTGAGATCGCGAACCTTGGGAGGAAGCTGGTTATCTCGCTTGTATGATTCGAACTTCTTGAACTTCTTGACTTCCACGCCGTTTTGGCCACCGGTAGACTCTGTGTATCGTCCAAGGCCTTCCTTTTGCTTCTTGGCAGCCAATTCTTGCTGATGCTTTCGTCGCTTAGCCTCGGCATCATCATCGACTTGTGTCGTCCGCTCCGACCTCAACCTCGTCTGGGTGATGTTCTTCGTGGCGACTGCGCCTACGCGGTGATCCTTCTTCTCCTTCTTGGGAGTGGGTTGAGTTTCCTCCTCATCCTTGAAGAAGAAAGAGTTCGAGTTGGCCTCGATGGGAGCTTCCTGCGTAAAGACAACGGGCTCGGTCGTGGTGACGCGGATCGTGTCCATGATCATCAAAGAATAGATCTTGCTATTCTTGTCCTGCGGGTTGGGATTCTCGATATCGGAAAAGCCAGTTGTGATACAGAGGGTCATACCGTCCTTAAGGGTCCTGCTGTTTTTGGCATTCAAGATCATGGTCGTGTCTTTGGTCTCGAGTCCAATGCCCCAGCCCACGTTCCTCAAGAAGTGCTTCTCCATATCGGGCTTTTTAGCACGAATCACGCTGAGAGCCTTGGCGTAGACGTCCTTTGCAACAACGCCGTCCCGGATTTCCTTGAGGACAGCATTGTGAACATTGCACAAGAGCTTGTAGTTGCCCTCTTGCGACTTGTTGGGGTCGATCAAATAAGTACGCGCAATGGCCGAGCTATACGACTTGTATCGGAGGCCCATAGCCGCGATAATCGTTCCGGGATGCAGAATATCGTCGTTCGCCTCCGAGGAGAGCCTGAGATCGTACTTACCACCACTTTGGACGATGGGGCCAGTAACCCAGTCCAACTGTGAAGGGTCAAGATCAGAGGGGAGCTTGGACTTATTGGGAAGCTGCACAGTCTTCCAAAACTTGTCGTCGTCCAGCTTCTTGTCCACCTTGTCGGCAAGCGCACTGTGCTTAACCTTCTTCTCCTGATCCAGAATATTGGACATCTCCTCCAAGAAGTATGGGGTCATCAGCGCCACGCAGGCCTTGGACGACGTTCGCATCGCGCGGAGCTCGGTCTCATCCTTGACGGAGAAGGCGGCGACGGAAAGCGTTTGCGAAATATCGACCTCGGTGACATCCTTGCATTGGTCGGCAAAGACCTTCTTCCACTCGTCGACGAAGGGTCCGCGGGAGAAGTCCTTGGCGAGGGTTCCTACTTTGTTCTAAAAGGCCATCGTTAGCGCCTCGATCAGTTTATTTTGCGATCCACGTTGTAACTCTCATCGAATACATACGCCTGAAGCTTTGATCTTGTCGGCGATCTTGACGAAAATCTTCTCGTTTTCGGCAGCGTCCTTACCGCGAATTAGGATCTCGATCGGGAACCGGCCGCCCTTCAACTGGTCGAGATGCTTGGCTATAAAGACATTATTAGCCCCAGAGCCTTTTAAAAACGTGATGGGATAGATGGAGTATGGTCACGCTCACCTTTCTTGGCTGTCGTCACAATGTAGAGGCAGTCCATCGTGAAAAGCATCAATGTTGCCGGGAACTCATATCCCAGCAACCAAAACTAGCAAGCTTGTCAGCCAAGACACAAAAGGGTAAAGAAAAAGGATTCAGCAAGGAGCTGGAATGTAATAAAAGACAAGAACCAAGAATTCTGTGATGGATTTTGGGGAACATACATGCATGGCGTTATTCTTGTGGAAGTCTTGACTATCCTCTGCTTTGCCCATGAGGATAATGATAGAGGAAGCTCCATTAAAGAGGCCTTCTTTAGAGCGAGCATCATTCTTCCAAGAGCTCACAAAATGTGAGATTCGCTCTTGGAAGAGCTGGCTATCAATCTTGATCTCCGCCATGATTGATCGATGGTCAACTGTGACGAAGGCAGATGGATTGACCCAGAATGGGGGAAAAATGAATGGTCAAGGCTGGTCAAGGCAGATGTCGCCTCGAGTTCCAGTTGGGTGACGCGAAAATTTACGAGAGGACAAAGCTCAAGCATTGCCGGCGCGTTAAGTACGTCAGTCACGTGATAATGACCTGGTCATGACGCGGGGCCTGTACTTCGTAGCTCCACTCTGACTCTGCCTGCAGGAGCTCCTGGCGGGCATGGCCTGGCCCATCACAAGCTTAGGAGCCTAGGTCCCCGGCATCTGCCATCAAAATCGACGTTGAGGGGAGCGGGGGAGGGACCCGTTGGAATGGTTTGCGACAGTGTCGACTCGAATATTTGGAATGCAGTGGTGTATTCTTAACTTACTTTCTCCGTAGAACGGATATAATTTTGTTCGCTCACGTCTCTCTTTTTCAGTCTCCCCTCAATTTCTTTTCCAACTCCTTTGATATTCTCCTTCTCCGCCGGTAATTAATACAGGGTAGTCCAAAATGAGCGGCAAGTTTGAACCGAAGGAGCCAGTCCAGCTCAACCCGCCGAACTACACACCCATCTCGGTAGAGGAGCTTGGAAAGCACAATGGTAAGAGCAGCCATGAAGTCATGCCTTTTTTTTTCCCCTGGTATCTTTTAATGAGAGTCAAGCGCATTGTTATCCCCATTAAACTCGAGCGCTCTTCTACAAATGTCCAAATCCGCGCACGAAACCTTCTTTCGATCCTCTTAACTCTCGGCGCATCCTCATAGCAAAAAAAGAAAGGGAAAAAAAAAAGCGAGTACAGACAACGCTAACCTAACATACGCCGAGCAGGCACGAATGGACAGCCCTGCTATGTGGCTATCAAGGGCATAGTGTTTGACGTCTCTGGCAAGGAAGCGTATCAGCCCGGCGGCAGCTACTCTGGTTTGTCTACCTTTACCTTGCCCTTGCCACTGCTTTACTATTCGCCAAGCATGTGAGCTAACATCTGGTAGCCTTTTCCGGAAAGGACGCCTCGAGGGCATTGGGCCTGATGTCAACCAAGGCCGAGGATGTTCGACCGGACTGGTTTGACTTGAATGACAAGGAGAAGAAGACCCTTGATGACTGGTATACCTTCTTTTCCAAGAGGTACAACATCGTTGGAACTGTCGAGGGTGCTACAAACAAGGATCCAAGCAGCTCTCTGTAGAATAGGCTGGATGGTTGGGTGTGCTCCTAATGGACGGACAGAGGCGGAGGAGGATTACACTAAAATTCAAATAAAACAAAGAATAAAAAGAACGGAATTACAGTTGATCCTAACATACTGATGTGATTCAAGGAACTTGGTATAAAATCTTCCATGCAAACCTAACTATTCACAAACTTCGCCCTCCAAGGAGAGATTTCTGTTTATTCACTTTTATTTGCTTGAAACCTACCACTCAGGGGAATGACAAAAAATGAGTATTAAATTGCGTCAGTTGTGCCGGCAAAGATAGGGGAGAAAGGCAAAAAAGTGATTCGACCCAGGCTCGAACTGGGGACCTCTTGTGTCCAGCATCCATAGGAATGTTAGACAAGCGTGATAACCAACTACACCATCGAACCATTAGTTGTCTTGTTCATTATTGTCCTCTATATAGCCTAGGCCCTTCTGCCCCACTGGAACTAACCCCGCCACTATCATTCCGGTCCGCCCATTGTCTCGTTTAACCCCGAGTTTCAACATCAATATCTCTTCAGTGCCACGGAAGAGTCAAGATAGAAGACACTGCTAATCTCAGTATAGACTTGGGGCGGAAAGGATACTATGAAGTAGAATTGAAGTATCTATCTATATACAATCACTCATAAATAGGCCGACAATTGGCGAAATTCGGCTTAAGCAACCTCCTTCCTCCTTCGTCGACCCCACTACCCCAGCTGCCGATGCCGAACCCGTCCTCCGCCCACGTCAAGCTAGCCAACTAAGACCCTAACTACCCCAATCTCCTCACATCTTAATCCTACTTCGTACACCTGTAAATGTCCCCTTCAAATATTTTACACAAATTTCATAGACCTCTCAAGCGAATTCACCCTCTCCGAACTATCACAACCTCCCAAATCCTCAAAATGCGCCTCCCCTACGTC
>SJVG01000395.1:0-32276 GCA_034774675.1 Scedosporium minutisporum
CCACTCCCTCTACAGCCCAAATCCCAAAGGATAAGGGCCGCCGTCTTATTCAGACAGTTCGGGAGCCACAAATGGAAATCCGAAGATGACCATATTCTTCACTCTAAGGCGCTGGGGTATCGATTCATCAACCAGGGTGGGTTCTGTGGCTTCTTTGGGAAACCAAGAAGAGGTCGACAACTATAGAAATGATTCTCCTATTGAAGTTGTTAGAGACGATGGACTTGGAGGAGCGAATGGCGGAGAATGGATTGGAGTGTTCGCGGTGGTCGTTGTGTGTATGGAATGTGGGGGGTAAGACTTACTGAAGTAAAGTCGACATGAAGAAGAAAAGAAGAAAAAGAGAGGGAAAGAATGGGAGGATTTGGCTCGTATTTATAGATGAAATGGCGCTGACCACGGCTTGACCTCGTCAAGTTCCTTGGTGGGCGACGAAGTGGAGCCGCACCCACCAAAAATAAAAAAAAATAAAAATTATATTTTTTCCCTTTTCTGGCGCCAACCGCCACCAGTTGTTTTTCAACCTCGACGCCCAGCAAATTTGCTACACCCTTTATAGTAACCGTTCTTCGCCTTCGAATGTCCAAGAAACAGGCAAAGTGCCAGAGTGGTTAATGGGTCAGCCTCGAAAGCTGATGGCTTCGGCCGCACAGGTTCGAATCCTGTCTTTGTCGCTTAATTTTTTCATTGTTCAAATATCTTTTTTGCAATTTCGGTCCCTGCAATGGTGGTCAGGGAACAGCACTCGATCTGTCGAATGAATTTTTTTTGCCCTTCTCCTCTCTAATTAGTCTCGATTTCTATCTTCCCTTAGGCCAGCGGTTTCGGTGGAGGGGAGGTTGCCCTTATCAACCTCATGGCTGTGGATGGATTCAGATGTGCCCCGGTGTCCAAGGACGCATTTCCTGGCACCCTCAAGTGCTCCTCGCTCAATTCACTTTCCACTGGTCCTCTTTCTTTCAAGGAAAGATCTATCATTGTCCTACAGATATTGGCCGTTACGGCGGGAGGCATTTTCCGAAGGAAATCAATCATGATAGAGAGTTTCGCACTCCACGGATTCAGTTCTCGACTTCACACATGGCAGAAGGACTGCAATTTAATAGATATTGATAGCAATTGATGCTTATTAAAGGGTTCATTTCATCGTTCTACTCGTCCGGTGAACCACGCAGCAGATCTTCCAAATCCCAAGCCAAAAACCAACAACCCCTCAACTCCCTTCACGAGACGACAACGACATTGACCTTCCACACTCCCTTAGCAGCAAGTCTTGTAGAAGCGGCAGGAGCCTCCACAGCAATCCAAACCAAGCGACATGCCACCTCCTCGCAAACGGCTCCTCATCTCGGGCTTCGGCTCACTCGACTGTTCCCCCCGAAATCACCAGGTTAGCTTTGGAATGTACTGAGACATCGCTGAGGAGAATAGAAGTTGCTATGATCACGTAAAACCTCTCCCGCGCGACAACTTTGAGGATAGAGAAACCTGGGGAGAGAGACACAGAGAGGAAGGTGTGAGACATACAGGCTGTTGTGAGATAATGGTAGCAGTGCGCGTTTCTGGCTGTGGGGTGGCATCCATGGGCGCCTGCTTCGGCGGGGCCTCCATTGCCGAGGGCGGTGTAGGGGGGGTTGAGGTGGTAGTCATGGTGTTGTCTCTTTCCCTGACGATTGAAAGATTGGGAGAAGAAGAGGCTTCGTTAATGCGCATCGAGGGAAGCAGAACGCAAGGCCCAATGCCGAACTGGCTAGCTTCGAGCAAAAAGAGGAAGAGACCGGAGGTGTTGGTTAATATCTCGAGGAGCGAAGACCGCCTAGTTTTCTATCTTAAAATAATTCGTAACGGTCCCGCCGTCCCTTGTTGAACCAACCCTGGTGCCATCGATGCAGGTCGATTCAGCTGGCTCACTTTGGGCGCGCCGTTGATTGGCACTGTCCAATAATCTACAGGGGTCCTTCCCTTTTGGAGGCCCCCCAATCACACTCCAACGACAACCATCTTCTGGGGCTAAGCCGCTTCCGGCCAAATCGAGACCCTGTGCCTCTCCCCGCTGGTCGATTGGTTCACTGTAAATGTCGAACGGACTTCAGCCCTTCTGTTAAAAGCTTGGGGAGCACAGCGTTCGACATGCCGTCCATCCGGCATGGGGGCAAGGAATTAAGAGCAATCAAACCTTTGTTCGATCAACTCTCGCACCGCCCTCCCACGTCGGACGGACATCTCTCTGCGTAGAACGGGACATGTGTAGTTCAGAAAAAGGCCATTTGGATTATCCTCTGCATGTATGGTTTTCGTGACGACGTCTCCTTTTTCCACCGGCCCAACGCCGAGAATAGCTCGTAACCGCAACGTCAAAAAACATATAATACGCAATTCCTCTACATCTAAATCAAGCCCCTCATTCTTCCGCCTCCGCCTCCTCCTCCTCCCCAGCACCATTCTCAGCCCCATTACCCGCGGCGTTATCGCCAAGCGCCGACTTTCCCTCGCTTTCCAGCTTCAGCCACTCATCCCACTCGGGGAAGAGATCGTCATCCTCGCCAGGCGTGCCGAGAAGCTTGGCCACCCGTCCCTTCTTGTTCTTTTCCAGGTTCTCCTTCCAACCATCGACTAGCGGCCGGGTAAGGCTGGGCTTGTAGGTCTGCGAGAAAAGAACGGCTTCGGCATGCCTTCCCGTCTTGGTGAGGATGTCGACGCACGCATCGACATCGCCGAGCAGCCACTGGCAGCTAAACGCAACGTTGTGAGCGCCTGCCTCTCCGGCCTGTTTCGCGAGCGCCGCCAGGCCTTCCCTATCGCCTGTAGAGGAGTGCAGAAGTAGCAAGGAACCGATGTCCTTAGCGTGAGTGAAGCACTTGGCAGCAAGAGCGACGTCCCAAGCCGCCAGGGCTGCATCTCCCACCGTCTTCCACTTATGCTCTACGTCGGCCGCCTCGGCGAGCTCGAGGGCGACTTCGAGCTGGTTGAGCGCGAGGGCAAGCTCGAACTTGTGTTCCGGGTCCGTTGCTACCTCCAGAGCAAGCTCCTTGTGGCCTTGGCCCTCGAGGAACCGCGCAATCTTATTAAGCTGATCGGCGGGGACGCTAGGGAGGATTTCCGCCGCGGTCTCCATCTCGTCCTGAAGCACGAGAGTCTGGTACTCGAGGACGGGCAATGAAAGGCCGAACGACGTTACGTTGACATCCTTGTCTGCCAGGTAGATTCTCTCATCGCGTTGGATGAAGCCTAGGATGTACATAGGCGCGTCAAAGTGGGATATTGTGTAGGTTTGATCGCCTACGAGATAGTTGAGTCGGTTGGTTGTGTTGGTGTAGACGAAGACAGCACCGATCCACTCTCCGGTCCGTACGCTGCGAGGAATGTCTTGTTAGTGAACTGTACCAATCAGGAGATTCGCACGTCAACGCCTCACCTCTCGTTGATGTCTGTGATGACCTCAAAGGCCGCCTCTACGCCGTCTTCGTCAACCTGACCAGATTGCACAGCCTCGGCATAGTTTTCCCTCGAGAACCGAAGTACGTAGAAGGTGTCTTCGCATGCGATGGCGACCAATTCGCCGCTGTCAGACCAGTACACCTAAACACGACGGAGTTAGTAATACTTTTGAGATGCAATGGGTGCGTCGACAACAATAACCATGACATACCTGCTTAGGCTCTACCTCGATCCTACGGACGAGGCCACCAGTGTTCCAATCAAAGAAGGAGATGCCACCCTGGCCCGTGACACCAAGAAGAGTGCCCCCAGTCAAACCATCGGCGTGGAACCCAACATCAAGACCTCCCTGCTTCTCGGTGAAGTTCTTGTAGATCTTGACGCTGGTCGCCGACTCACGGATGGCAAAATCATTGTTGTTCTCCTTAGAGGCCCACACGAAGTCAAGGGCTGAGCCGAAAGCCTTGTTTCTCCACGCAAGACTGGTATAAATGATATACTCGCCGTCACCACCTAGTCGAGGTCAGGTTAATATCTGCGCACTTTCCCAACCATTCTCGAAGCCATGATACAAGTGGTGGTCTGACTTACAAACTGCAGTGAACCGGCCGTTAGGAGAGTGAAGAAGGGTTTGCGGATAGACCTCGCAAGTGCCTAACTCCTTGACCGGGAGGGTAATAGGAGTGTTATCCTTGATAGATGCATCTAGATAGTGTGTCAGCAAACCTCAAGGTGCTTCGGTAAATTTTGTTTCGGACTAGACTCACCACCGCCCTTGATGATGGCCGAAATGACTTCATTATGGCGCGCCCAGATGAGTTTACCAGAGCCGTCCATCGACACCGCAGGCTCCTCTCTACCCATCTTGACCACGATGGCACCATCATCGAAACCAACAGCAATGCCCTGTTGACCCTTCTGGTAAGACACGCACCACGCGCGCTCGAGGCCGTAGTTCAAAGACTGTTCGAATCGATAGGTATTGGCGTGCCATATGCGGATCGTTCCATCCTCGGAACCGGAAATGATAATAGGAAGCTCGGGATGATAGCAGGCGAACGAAACGTTATTGGTATGGCCCTCGAGGGTGGCGATGAGAGACTTGGTGGTGTAGTCCCAAATCTTGACGGTCCTATCGTCGGAGGAGGTGAGGAGGTATGGCTTGTCGGGGAAGGGGTAGTAGTCGACGTGGTTGACACCCTTTGTATCATGGGCTTCGAGAGTGAAGTTAGCAGTGGGCGATCCGAGGCTCCATATCTTGACTGTCCGGTCGAGACACGCGGAAGCGAAGGTGTTGGTATCCTTTGGGTTGATGGCCAGTCCCATAACATAGTGACCATGGCCCTCGAAAACCTGCACGCACTTCCATCCCTTCTCCCAATCCCACAACTTTATCGTCATGTCATCGGAAGCGGTTAGGACGAACGGCTGGGTCGGGTGGACGACGATGGCTCGGATGTAGTCGGGGTGAGCCTCAAAAGTAGTGATCTTCTCCGAGGTGTTGTAGTTGTATACCCGGACCTGGAAGTCATCTGAACCGCACACAATCCAGTTCTTCCTCGCAATGAATCGGCCGGCTCGGACAGGGACGTCGGTCAACTCGAAAGTCTTCACAACTTGCTGCGTCTCGTACGACCAAATATATGCCTGGCCTACAGAAGAGGCGCATTAGTGTCCGATGGGCTCGACTGGGGCAGCGTTATAAAGGGGGGAACACGGGGTGGATACCGTTGTAGAGTGTTGTAAGAATCCATGGCTCGTACGGATGGAAGTCGATGCCCTTCACTCGTTCGCTCCTGGCAAACAATTGCCGCTACAGTATCAAGGTGATCAGTTGGAAAGCTCAACCGTATACAAGACTTTGAGAAAAGGGGTCGATGGCTCCTGGCAGGATACGCAGGTTTGGTGGGCGGGTACAGGGAAACAGTTCCTCGATCGAAGACTTTATTCCGCATCGAAAGGTTACCAACATACCTTAACGTCGAGGCGCATCTTGGGCTATTTGGAGACGGATGCGCAAGGGGAATAGACTGTCGAGTTGTATGTAGGTGGGGTTCTGTTCGAATCGAGGCTCCCACCATCCACGAATTTAGAGGTGATAGTAATTTGGCGCAGCTGGGAATGGGATCCGCGTGACTCGGAGAGGTTCCCGCACTTTTGAGAACCGTTAAATCAAGGATCTCGCCGCAGAGGGACTACTCGAGGCTCGTTCGTAACGTGGGCGGCACCTTGAATTTTGAGCTTCAACGAAATGTGTCTTGATAGCAATCGGCCCAAAACGTACGTGGCATCCAGGAGTTCGGGAGAGTATGTCACGTGATAATACAGTGAGGCTGACCCCCCAGCCTGTGACTGTCGCAGGCCTGTGCTGGGAGCCTCCAGGCCTGACCCAAATATCTAGACGCGCCGAACCTGTTCCCACTGGGTGGAGCTGCTCCTTGAGTCAATTCCGACGATTCAATGCCAATTGTTCGGGCAGCAGTGTCACTGTCAAACAGGTGGCGCAACATTTCTCAAATAATTGGTCTCGTTGCCTGTCTCTACAAAAAGATCGCGCCATAGCTCTGGCACTTTTTACTACGAAGTATGGTACAAGGAATGGTCATAACTTCTTTAATTCATTTCCGTTTTTGCTCCTGTCTAAGCATGTCATAAAAGCTCGTCTATAGTCGCTCGACTAGACACTCATCCCTAAAAGAAAAAAGCACTCGAGAAACTCCCTTCCAGCTATTCCTTTACTCTCCCTTGACCTTCTTGACGACCTCGAGGATCTTGGGGTACAGCTTGTCAGATTCTGTGAGCCCGGTGACCTTCTTGACAATATCGTCAGCGGAGTTTTCAGCGATGATCGTCGCCAGCTGGGCACTTTCGTCATCTCCGGGAACATTCTGGAATCGGAAGGCTTGCTCGGCGGCATCAACGAGCGCGGAGACATCCTTGTCAAGCTCGGCGAGCTGAGACGCGGGGCCGATGAAGCGCTCCTTGCGGCTGAGCTTCCTCAGAGGAGCACGGCCAACACGCTCGACGGCATCAGCAAGGTGGGGGTTGCTGATACGGTTAATGATCTTCTCGGCGTACGCCTTCTGGGCCTCGAGGGCGATTCCGTGCTTGGTGACAATGAGCTCGGTGGTCTCCTCGAGAGCCTTGCGAACCTGGCCGAGGATGAACCCATCCTGCAGGGCCTCATCAACAGTGCGCTTCTTGCGGGCGTAGCCGTGGTAAGCGGCCGTGGCGTGGCCAGTGTTGACAGTGTAGAGCTTGCGCTCGATGTAGGGCTCAAGGTTATCAACCCAGTGGATTCCCTCAATGGTGGGGATGCCGTGCTCCTGGAAGGGAGTCTTCTCGACAACCCACTCGTAGAACTTCTCGAGCTTCACGTCAAGGCCGGAGTTGGGGTCCTGCGCAGGCACAATACGGTCAATAGCCGAGTTGGCATAGCGGGCACGCTTGTCATGGTCGGCGAGGCGATCGGCGGGGGTGTTGGAGGGGTCCTTGATGAATCCGGCGAGGGTGTCGGTGGCACCGATGGCGTTCTCGCAGGCAATGACAGCAAGGGGGGGAAGGTCAGCGGATCGCTTGTCGATACCCTTGGCAATGGGGGGAGCGATGAACTTGAGGATAGTAGGGCCAACGGAGCAGGTCACCACATCGGCAGTGGCGATCTCGTTGACGAGCTCCTCCTCGTTGGTACGAGAGTTGATGGCGCGGTAGTTGGAAATAGTAAGCTCATCGGTGCCCTCGGTGCCGACCTCAATGACCTTGTAGGAAGGGTTCGCGTTGATGGAGTCCACAAGAGGTTGGACGACATCAGCGAAGACGACGTCATAGCCCGAGTTGTGGAGGAAGCAGGCTACAAAGCCACGGCCTATACATAGGAAGGGAATATCTAGTCAGCAAGCCTTTATTTCTTTCTTCCCCGACTAGGTTTGGCTAGCCTCAGTTTTCGGGCATAGACTTACCAATGTTGCCAGCGCCAAAGTGAACAGCCTTCTTGCCCATGATGATTGATTATGTGTGGATTCTTTGGTAGAGGATGAGCTTCAGAGAGTGGGTCCACGTCAGTAGTGTTCGAAGATGATGATAAGAGAAGAGATCAATTGAACATGAAGCTCAGGTAGGGGTAGGGAGATGGTTGAGATCAATGTCGAGATAGAGCACTCACATAACCTGGGGAAAGATGGGAGAGGTGGTAGACTGATGGTGGAGGGATGAGAAAGGGAAAAGAAGCTTGGCAGAGAGGACAAGTTGGGGAGAGGAAAGTAGACTTACGAGATCAATGATTTTGTTTTCTACTGGAGCTCCGAGGAGAGATGAAAAAGTCAGAGAAAGGGAATTGTTGAGGAAGGAAGCTTCCACCTCTTTATATGCATTGGGCCGAAAGAACTAAGAACCAGGGGAGGAAGGAAGGAGGCAAGTCGAGGTAGTGGAGGGAGGGAGAGAAGGCAGGAACGAGTTGGCAGTGGTTCTAACGTCACCACTTGCCCGAAGTAGACGGTGAGGGATACGGAGGGGTGGTGCGACGTGGGATGCGTGGTTCCTCCTTTGCTTATTACCAGTGCGGGGCCCTCGCAAGGTCCTTCGTACTTTCCAGCTCCCCGACGACGAGTCTCGCGAAGCACGTTCTAGTCCACAGGGAGCTACTGGAGTAGCATTTCCATATACGAACATGTATTGAGTCTAGTCCTGCCACTTTTGTCTGCTGTCGTTTGATACACATCGTGCTGCGACAGGGCCACTAGTGGGAAGGCGACCCAAGCTCTGTTTAAATGGTAGCTACACACTTTGTCATTGGGCGTCTGGCCTGCCTCGGAGCTTTTGGATAAGGTCAATCAGGGACAATTTCAAACACGCAGCCTCTGATTAACATATTTCCACGGTTCTTGCAGTTGGTCAAACTCTCTTTCCTATAGCTCGATCACTTTCTCCCGTCCTGTCCAAGCTGTAGTTACCTGTCAAGTTGTCAACCATGGTCCCAGCACCTAGGAGCCACGCCTAGGCCTAGCTGGTTAAGAAGCTCACCCAAGCAGCCGCGGGCAGCTCCCGCTAGCGGGACAAGCACCACCAGCCGTAGCGCCGTGGTACCGCCTGCGACTGCACAGAGATCAAGCTAAGGTACTCTCTGAAGGTCGAAGTGCATTAGCATCTCTTGCTTCGTGTCTTGTTGGCAGTGAAGGAGCTCGAGCAACTTTTTTGATTCCGAACCAGTTACTAGATGCTGTAGATACCACCGTTACAGGCATGCAGTGACAATTTTCCTTAGTGTATTATACGGTGTCTGACTCTCTGAATAAATGCTTGATCAACCATTGATTTTGCTCATAGCTGAGAGACGGGTGCCTTGGCAGTGCCGTCGAGATCCAGACCATTGTCGAGCTAGCCAATACTACAACGAAGTACTTAGTATGTACAAAGTGGGCCTGGGTTTCTGTTGCTTTGGAGCAGGCTCGCGAAGCCTCACATCAAATAGCTATTGTGTTGTCACATATGATCCGATTCATCAATACATTGAGACAGATGCAGGCTGCACGGAGAGATGGTCGATCCAATGCTCATTCGACAGAACCATTGTTTTACGGATACCAAATGTCTCCCTCCCCGAGCCCAACGGATGGGTGGCGACCGGCCCTCCCTGTCGCTGAATCTGAATCCAGCCATGTACAGCTAAGGTACACTGAGAACAGCATTGCCCCTCGACCAAGATGAAAATGACCTCATAGTTCGAGCTCCCGAAACTTCCAGCGCTAAACGAGACTCCACCCTGCTAAGCCGCCAAGAGACATTGATAACAATTTAAAGAGCAATCATTGCTAATGGCCCGAAACCAGGGAATGCAATATTAATTTTTGGTTAGCGGTTTAGCGTATACCTCGGATCGAGATTCTCAGGATGGCTTCCCTGGCTTGCCTCAATGTTGGTACCTCTCGTGTCATGTCGATGGCCTTTCTGGACTCGATTGATCAAATGCGAGTTGAGGGGTAGCTTCATTCGTCCTTCTTAGGCCTTGCGCACTGTGACCCCTCCCCCGCCCCCGCCATCAATCGCATCGCCATTCGTGCAGGTGCAAGTTGAGGTGCAGGGCGAGAATTCGTGATGCTTGGCCACCCCTCAACGCGACAAGAAAATTAGCTGCATCCGCCACCTTTTCGTGCAAAGCCGTTGCTAGTTCAAGACCAGTGGCAATAATTAGGCGCTGGTTTATGACCGAAATCTGACTGAAATCATGGGCAGTTCAGGCAACGTAGTATACATTCCGAAATGTCTACTAGATGGACATGTTGGAGACGGGCCCGTCATCAACCCCGATGGCTCCAATGTCGTGGGGGAGATGGGGGACAATGAAAGGAGGCCACAGGCGATAAACGGTACGTTGATTGTTTGATAAATTTCCGTTCCCAAAGCAACACAAATCCCATCACCTAATATTGCGTCTTTTCCGGCCGCACCTCGCCGTAATACTCATGTTCAAGTCACATCCTTTGGAATGAGGCCGAAGAAGAGGTGAGCAACCAGTCGTAACTGTTACGCCAATGTAAAAGATCTCGATATCAGACGTAGAGATACGCCTCGATATCGGATATCAGATCCGATAAACTTGTCCTGCCATGCCATGTCCAGCCGAGCCGCCCGTCGTCGGTTATGGCTAACACCTAGCGGGCGGGTCGGCGTGCTCATATCGGGCCTCAAGATTTGATATTGGATTGCTGTCGAAACAGCGTCTCATTTACGCCGGAATCCTGAGCCGTTTGCAAGAGCCACTACAACCCGATAAATTTTCTTCCGTCTTTATACTGAGAGTATTCCTACCGCTACCAAGGAGATGCGGTCTTTGAATGCTGCAGTTTCCACTTTGATGGAGGGCTTAGCTCGGAATTTTTGGCGGGGAAGGAAAGGCCCGTCGATGCTGATCCTCGTGGCGGGATGGAAAGGGGGAAAACTACATCCACATTACATCCACTCCTTTACTTAGTGCAACAGTGGAAATCTCCTGGCCACCTGGTCCCGCTTGTCACTACGGAGCACAGCACGTTCGTGGTTCAGACATCAAAGCCTGGACCAGAACCGGACCAGTCGCTCTCTTCCGCGAGCAGACAACAGACAACGCTAACCCGCGATAGATAGAACGCATTAGCGGCCTGTCTAACTCATCCGCTCCGAACGTGCTCAATCCGGACGACGCAGGACCTGACCACGCACCATCCCCAACCACATGCTGTCAGATGCTCACCGCCGAAAAAGCTCCAGGACGAAGGGATGAATGATGAATCAATAAAAGCTCGCCCTTTCCATGACGAGTAACTACGAAGTATCTCGAATTCACTACCCAGAAAGATAGATGGAAGTATCACCGCCCTTGCGCGGATGTACCCCCAATCTAAACGGTGAGGCCAGCCCACGCACCACCTCCTATTAAAATCTTTGATCCTCAACCCCGTTTCGACCTGCTTCAACCCCCAGCTCATGGCCGGGGTGAGAACCAAAAACATGGGCGTTGTAAGACAAGGGCCAGGGAAAGATTCTGCGCGTCACATGGACAGCCGAAGATGCAATTGGTGACCAGGGTTCAAACATTTCACGACATTCAGTGCTTTTTGCCCGTGGGTATTACGAGATCTTGCTAGCTGTCTTTCATTGTGTTGAGTCGAAGCTCGTGCTCAAAATAGAATTCAACGTCTACTTCGTAGAGCAGAAGTGGAGCGAGCTTCCTAACTAGCAGATTCTAGGACCAAAAGGGGGATGGACCTCGAACTGAGCTGTCTGACTATTCTCCGCCTGCATCGCCAGCTGTTTTTGGCCTCCCTCCCCTGAACCAGTCTGGCGGGAATCATCATGTAGTTTACTTCTGAGATTAAGCGATGCGTCCAGACCTGCCCCTCCTTAACCTTTTCCACGTTGGCTCCCAGTCCGCCATTTGCCTTGACCCCTGCTTCCCTCACCTGACGAAAGCTCAAGCGGTGAAGAAGCAACGCAAGTCCACTCCACCCCGCTTCACTTCCTGAAGTTCCTACTTCGTAGTCATGGTAATTGAACAATACAACCCCCACCATAGCTCATTTCTCAACATCCGGTCTCTCTTCCCCAAGATCGCCTCCTTACGAGGATGGTGGAAGGACTGTAGCAACCAGCCCCTGTAACGAGAGCACGCCTCAGGTCAGGTGGCTATGACAAAATCCCTTGCAAGTCTCATCCTCCGTATTAAAGCTTAGCTCCAAGAGCTAGCTGGGATCCTTTGTGTAAAACATGTTTGTATTGATTTTATCTTTTTGACAGTCTTTTGGTCATGATCCGACCATCAAGGTAAAATTACTATCCACTCGAAGCGAATGAGTTAGGCGACAATGGGACAAAAAGGACAAAACAACACCCCTTTTCCATGCCATCGTCACTTAATATTCCATCCAGTCCCCACGCATTGATTCCCTCCTTTGTTCATAGCTCCGCACGGCTAGATTTGGCTTAGAGCTGCGAGTACTTCTTGAAAGCGCCGATGAGGCTGCCGGTCGAGGCGTCGTGGCCAGAACCGTTGCCGGGTTCGTCGAGCTCCCTATTGCGCAGTTGAATTAGTCTCCAGATCGACAATCACGGCAACGAATTTCCGGTAGACTTACTTGAGAATCTTCTTGGCAAGGACCTTGCCAAGCTCGACACCCCACTGATCGAAGGAGTTGATGTCCCAGACGGCACCCTCAGTGAAGGTGAGGTGCTCGTAGTAGACGATTAGAGCACCGAGCTCAGCAGGACCAATGGTACCGCCGACCAAGATGCTGGTAGTGGGCCTGTTGCCGAGGAAGACCTTGTGGGGAACAAGCTCGGCGGGAGCACCCTCAGCGCGGACCTCGTCAGCAGTCTTGCCGACCATGAGGGCCTCGGCCTGGGCGAGGTAGTTGGAGGCAAGCATCTTCTGGTGGAGGTTGTTGCTGATGGGGTTGTGGCTCTTGGCGGCGAGGATGAAGTCGGTGGGGATGAGCTTGGTTCCTTGGTGGACGAGCTGGAAGAAGGAGTGCTGAGCGTTGGTGCAGGGCTCGCCGAAGAGGATGGGGCCTGGAACGCAAACAAGCTTTTGTTAGAGGTTTTGAGCAATCGTCAGCATACGGGTGGGTTCACTTGCCAGTGGTGTACTTGGCGGGAGTACCATCAGAAGTGATGGACTTGCCGTTGGACTCCATGGAGAGCTGCTGGAGGTAGGCGGGGAATCGGTGAAGGTACTGGTCGAAGCTAGATAGAAATATCTACGTTAGCACTTGAGCTCTTGTGCCAAGCAGCGAGATGCAACATACGGAGCGACGAGGTGAGTCTGAGCCTGGAAGAAGTCGGAGTACCAGACGCTCAGGAGACCGCCAATGGCGGGAATGTTCTCCCTGAGAGGAGCAGTGCGGAAGTGCTTGTCCATCTCGTGAGCGCCGGCAAGGAACTTGCGGAAGTTGTCATAGCCGACATAGAGAGCAACGCTGAGGCCAATGGCGCTCCACACGGAGTAGCGACCACCGACCCAGCTCTCGAAGCCGAACATGTTCTTGGCATCGATGCCGAACTTGGTGACCTCGCCCTCGTTGGTGGAGAGCGCGACGAAGTGCTTGGCGATCTCGCCCTTGCCGCCGGTCTTCTCGATGAACCACGCCTTGGCGGTGTTGGCGTTGGTGCAGGTCTCGGCGGTGGTGAAGGTCTTGGAGGCGATGAGGAAGAGGGTAGTCTCGGGATCGGAAGCGGCGAGGGTCTCGGCCATGTGGGTTCCGTCGATGTTGGAAACGAAGTGAAGAGTGGTGTCCTTGGCACCGTAGTGCTTGAGGGCCTCGGTCACCATGACGGGGCCGCTAGAAAGGGGGGACAGGTGATTAGTCCACATCGCCCATCTTTAGAGAGCTCCAGAGACAGACTATAAATCAAAACTTACAGATCGGAACCTCCAATACCGATGTTGACAATGTTGGTGAGCTTCTTGCTAGTGAAGCCAGTCCACTCACCGCTTCGGACCTGCTCGGAGAAGACCCTCATGTGCTCGAGGACCTCGTTGACACCTCCAGGAGTGTTCATGACATCAACACCATCCACCTTCATGTCCCAGTCGCCGACATTTCGGAGAGCGGCGTGGTAGACGGCCCTCTGCTCGGTGAAGTTGATCTTCTCGCCATTGAACATGGCCTCGCGCTTCTTCTCGAGACCAGCCTGCTCGGCGAGCTTTACGAGTAGGTCGAGAGTCTCATCGGTGAGGAAGTTCTTGGAAAAGTCGAAAAGGATCTCGGCGCCGGCGCCGTTGTTGAAAGTGCGGCTGAACTTGCCGAAGCGATCGGGGTCGGAGGCGAAAGCTTCCTTGAGGACGAAAGACTTGCCAACGGTGTCCCGATGGTTCTGGAGCTCGCCCCAGGCGGGGAGGGTGTTTGCGGGGGCCATTTGGAGCTGTGGGATGGAGCGGTTATACTATGAAGACGACAAGGGGAATTGGGAGAGAAGTTTTTTTCCTTTTGATAGGCGACGAGGAGAAGGTATGCTCAATGGAGGGAATGCCGAGAAATATTTGGCGTGGGACAGCTTCCGATAAAACAGAGTTACCGTGGGTAACTTTGTTGAGCAGTGGGAGATTGGGTCTGGGTTTCTACTTGTATTTACTAGGGGAGTGGTCTCAAAATGGTACACTACAAAGTTGCATGGTCAGTCGAGGAAGTGCGTGCTGTGATTACACGATAGGCCCGGATAGAGTAAGCAAAGACAAATGAGAATTGGAACTTGCTAGTCCAGGTCTCGTCTGGCGGGGTTCGAAGCTCGTGAAGTGCATGATTGATGTGTGGTACGCCTGTAACAGAGAAGCACTACAAGACGAGGGCTGAACGTTAGTCTCGAGCTGGCTAGACCAGGACTACCCAGCACAGCACGATGCCAATGCCATCAAGTATCAACCAAAGTATCAGGATTTTGGGTTACGAGGTCACCGACACCACGCGATGACACACACTCTGTAGCGTCAGAATCGGTAGAGTGTACGATGCATGGATCAGACATGGTAGCCCATGGCAGCTTCTCTTGGTCGGGTCGTAGTCGACCGGCTATTTTACGTACAGCCACCGTTACAAACCAATTAATTGGTAGTTTAGTCTGGGACATCCAAAGTCAGGCAGAAGGGATCTGAGGGCGTGATTTTCGGGCACGGGGTGGCAAGGAGGGGCAACAATGGAGCAGACTTGACGCATCATCATTGACGACAATGGGAAGTTTTGGAGGGGTAATAGTGAGGGGCAGAAAGCAGACTGGGGGGGCCGGACTTCGGCCTTCGCAACAGCTAGAGACGAGGGGAGCTTCCCAAGCATCAGCATAAGGAGCTAAAACTTGGCGGGGTAATTTTTGGACTAATCTTTAGTGAGCCCGACTCCGTTGACGGCAAGCGAAGACGTGACGTTTCAAGTCATTTTGAGTTGAGGAACCGTGCTGCCTCTGCGAGATTGTGCATTTTCCTCAATTGCATTTGATTCTTCCCACTTCAGCAGGATCAAGTCCGTCATCGACATCACGAGATTATTCCAGCGTACACCACATCGGTTGCCATTATCTGGAGTCACCTCATGATCCAACCAAGTCCCTCCCTCACACCTTCCCTCTTGAAATGTGCCTTGATGGCCCCCCGCACCTGACAAATCACGCTTGAGGCGGTACGTATCGACTTGTATCAACAAGAAGCACTAATTTGATCATAAGAAATGTGTCATCCATTTTCAAGCATTATGGTTTTATCCTCGACTTTGGTCAAGTACGAAGTCCTCAAGCAACCTGACGCAGCTGTCTCGGGCTTGGGCATCAATGCGAAGACCATTTCCTCTCCCACTTGTTTTATACGGCCCTTCTCCGCGGCTTGTACACTAGACTAGATAGTACACTCCAGGGCTACTGGCGAGCTTGGGGAAGAGGAGCTCCACACTATCATCACCCCGAGGTCCTTGAGATGTACTACAATCTTCCTCTATATCTGATGTGTCTCTGCAGACTAAGATTGAACAACGAATTCTACAGTAGTAACTTTTCTTATTTGATCGTAATATCTGATGCTTAGTTCAGGCATTCTGCCCCAACTTCAACGGATGTGGACGATCATGCATATTGAAATGTCCATCTGCTCTCTTGTCTCGGCTGAACTGGTATACGGGACCGTGCTCACTTCGGACGACTCCCAGCACAACGGGACGGTACGCAGTCACTGACCGAAGAACATGCATCCACAGTAATCTCCAACCCGTTCCTGATTACTATCCCTACTATTGTAAATAAAAAACCTTACTTGGAGCGTTTCGATGGAGGCACGATCGGTGTAATATATAAAGGGTAGACCAGGTTTCACAGACACGCATGTGTGAACGTTCGCCTATAAAAAGAGTCCAGGGCCGGAAATCAGATTTAGAAGTTCTCTGGCACGACACGCCCATGTCGTCTACTCCTCCAGCTACCCTTTGATAGATAGGCGCAACTGAGAATAGACAACAGCGAACGCAAGTCGTCAGATAGACGGAAAAAGTGGCCAGAAACAAATATGCGCATAACTCGTTGTACACAGACCCAAGGTGCCCTGCCAACTCCGCTTTTGGAAACCTCAAGGTATAAACTGGGAAAAACCAAAATGCAGACGGCCGAGGCCACGGCCCAAAAGCGAAGGCGAGAAATGAAACAATGAAGACAAAATGACAAACCGCCGCTTCGTATCATGTCAACTACATTCTTTCCGGCTCCATCAAATCCGCCTGAAAATGCATCATTGCCAGCATGTTTCCCGATATCAATCCATACCATCACCTAATCCATCTATCTATTCCCCCTGGCCTCCTCAATGGTGAAAGCCAGTTGCATGTGGGCCTCCTCCCCACCAGCTAACAAATGCGGGGTGATCAACACTTTGCTTTTTTGCTTTATGAAGAAAGCTGTAGGGTATCAAAGAAGTTATAACCCCTAGCGACGATCCTGGAGACTGCCAACGAATGATGGGTCCTTAACACTGCCACCAGCATCTCCGAGGCCAGCAATAGGACGGTTATAACTGAAGCCAGCAAATTGGTTCTGCATGGTTTGTGACAGGAGGGGTCCCTCGACGTAGGAGTCCTTCGGTGATTCAGATGTGAATTCGGGATCAAAGTTTGCAGTATCAAGAGCATCGACCTATTGAGGAATCTATGTCAGCAAATGGCGAAAAAGAAAGAAGGACCTGCATCTCATATTGGGCTTGAAGAGCGAAGATGTGATTGGGACCGAATCATAGAGGGAATAAATACGTACCACATTCGGCTTGAAAGCGGGCTCATATTTCCGCTGGAGAAGCTTCCGCCAATCTATGGCGTGGAAGAACGGATGGGCCTTGATCTCGGCGGAGCCATTAGCTCCGAGGCGCTCGTCGGGGTTGCGGTTGAGGAGTTTTGTGAGGAGATCTTTAGCAGCCGCAGGGATATCTGTAGGGAAATGCAGCGGCTCCGAAAGGATCTTGCGGTACATCTCATTCGTGTTTTCGTCGTAGAAGGGGGGCAAGCCCATCAACATCTCGTACAGCAGGACACCCAATGTCCACCAATCGACCGTCTTATTGTATCCAGTGCCAAGGAGAAGCTCGGGGGCCAAGTATTCGGGAGTTCCACAGAAAGTGTTAGTTCTGTCCTCGTCCTTCATGTCGAGCTTGCAGAGACCAAAGTCACAGAGGGCGATGTGACCCTGGTAGTCGAGAAGAATGTTCTCGGGTTTCAGGTCTCGGTAAATGACGTTGAAGCCGTGGAGACACTCGAGAGCGCAGAGAAGTTCGGCAGTGTAGAATCGGGCACGGTTAACGTCGAATCGCCGCTCCTTCTGCAGATGGTGGAAAAGCTCTCCGCCGTTGACAAACGCGAGGACGAAGTAGAGTTTCTCGGGTGATTGGAAAGAGAACTTTAGGGGAACGATGAAGGGGTTGTTGATCTGGGCTAAGACGGACCGCTCCGCCAGAGTATGTGCGACTTCGGAGCGGGAGATGATGTGGGCCTTGCGGATGGTCTTGAGAGCATAGATACGGTGGGTGTCCTTCTTGCGTACCTGCATGACCTTACCGAAGCTGCCCTTGCCAACGACCTTGAGAAGCTCAAAGTCATCAATCTTTAACTTGCCGGCGCGGATCTCCACGTACTCGACACCAATCTTGAGCTTTCCGGTACCGTACTGAACATCAACCCACTCGACACCACTATGACCAAGCGCCTTCTCGGCAGCCTTGTCCTTATCCTTATCTTTGTCCTTCTTGCTGGACTTTTGGTCATCGGCAAAGTTGGCACGCTCTTCGAATCGGGGGTTAATTCGCACAACTCCAAGGAAGATGTCTCGACTGCGACCGGATCCAGGGGGAGCGAGAGGGTTTCGCATATAGAGGTGGACGGCGAGCTCGGTCACTCGGGAAACGTCAAACTTGTACTGGGTATTGGCGCCAGCCCAGAGGGGGTTCTCGGGGTTGCCATCGACGGAGTTTACAAAGACTTGGACCTTGTCGAAGTCGAGAAGGGCATAGGGCATGTACTTGCCCGAGATTCGACCGTGGTTCGTGGGAATGCCGGTGAAGCCTCCACCGGAGGTTTGAGGGCGGTTTCCGCCATTGATATAGGATCCCGAAACGTGCTGCGATGCCGAGGTCGGTCGCACCGAACCTGCGATATTTAGGGCACTGCCACTGGAAAGCGAGTTTTGGGTATGCTGGGACGCAAAAACATTGCGGTGCTGTTCGGGAAGGGAAAAGCCCTGGCCCTCATGTAGTGTGACGATGAGAATTCCCGGCTTCGGCGGCTTTACAACGGGAGCCTGTGACATGGCTTCGGATGCTAGAGAGCAAAGTTAGGGTCAAAGGTCAGCGTCACATGCAGAAAAGGAGTCGAGGATATAGCTGTTCGAGGTCGACTTACGGATGGCACCTTCGTTGGTAGGAGTGACGGATCCGGCGATGGATTGACTCTTGTCGTCCTTATCGGTGATGGTAGAGGTAGATGGGGATCGGGAGAAGGTACTGGCGAGGGGACCCAAATGGGTTTCCTTCAATTCTGGTGATGGTTAGTCGAAGTACAGTTGGACGAAGCAAGGAGCTCGGGAAAGGGGGCCAGGGACTTGGAACGTGTCCCAAAAAAAAGGGAGGGGAAAAGAAAGAGGACTAGGTGTGACAGAAGGAGGCAACGTACTCTTCGTAATCTTCCAAGACATGGTGATGCCTTGGCAAGGGGTTGGACGGAGGAGGATGTGGAGATGCGATGATGGGGGAAAACCACAGCGAGGGAGGTATCCTGGGCTGCTGTGTCGGGTTCGATTTTAAGGTGATGATCGTCGCAACTGGTCAGGTCTCGCTGACGATAAATGACAGTGTGCTGAGGGGACTCGAGAAGGAGGTTGTCTCGACGGAGAATAAGAACGCCGCTTGAATGCCGCCCGAATGGATGCCGCTCGAGGTGGGATAATCGATAATCGGCAGTCGACGGGTAGGGTAGGGAGATCCTCAAATCACCAAGCCCGAAGGTCGTTGTCTCGGTTTGGTGATGGGATGGGACGTGATCCTGGCAGACAAGTTTGTTGTCTTGGTGAGGAAAGATGATGCCCCGCAGCAGTGAAGCAGGGGTCAAGTGTCAATCAAGTGCGAAGTGGTACGTACTCCGCTGGTGGGTGCTGCACCAGTGAAATAGGAAGGCACTATCAACGGCAGATTCGAGAGAGACCAGTTACCAGTTCTTCGAGGGAACGAAGAAACAAAACCAAACTGAAAGACAAGTCGAGGCAAAAATAAAATAAAGAAACTAAAGGAAAGACTTGATATCAGGGGCGGTTTAGCTGGCAGATCCGAAGACTAAAAATGGATTCTCGGAGCCCGAGAAAAGGGGGCAGATAACGTCGAGCTTGCTAATAAACTCAGGGGAACTGCGGATGAGGAGGCGAAGATCCCTGGTTGGGAATTGTCGTTGTTGGATTGAGACGGGGATTTGAGAGGACAAGTTGGAGGGGAGGGGCGGGGCAGTACCTCAAATCCAGGCGTTGGGAACTAGAAATAAGAGGTACCAAGGGGAAGGGGAAGGGGGGACCTGAAATGATGATGAAATGATACTCAAGCGCTGGACTGTGGGGTACAACTAACAGTTAAGGACTGCAATTGTCCACCAGCATTGATTGCAATCAACGGGACTCCGTGTTGCCTCGCTCCAGCACCTCGTTTAGCTCGTAGTGGCACCAACAGCACTGCCAGGCACTGCCATGATTAGAGTCTCGAGATCATTTTAGGGCATTAATTTGAGACTTGGAGCGACAATGGTGCCGGGTACTTGCACACTGTGAGGGGCGCAGCAAAAAGATGACTTGGATTAAGGCATGCACAGTGTTAAGATCACACGCACACGCTACGCCGCTTTACGACATTGAAGGCAGTGCAATCGATAGATGCAATTCCAGTGTCTGCAGTCCCACTTCGTATCGGCATCGAGCTGATTAACTTGAGTAATCATGGTCAATGTCCGGGAACGCCGTCTGGACCATGGAGCCGGGCCAGAGTCGAGCGACGGAAGAGATATATTAATAGTATCATCGGTACCTTCGTACATGGGCCGCCTCGCATCAACAGCTTTCCTGACCTCCCACTGATACACTGATGGTATGAAGTATGCTCAGTCAAGTATTCACCATTGACTTCTCTGACTTCTCCGTATGGGCAACATCCGCATGATGTCATTCTCTTTCCTGTTAGACACGCGCGTATGTGCCAATTCTTTTCGTTTCAAATTGTTCTGAGGAGATGGAAGGACCAGAACCCAATTGCTTGTCCCGGTCAGTGCGCGATCTGTTGCTCCTCCCTTGTTACCTCCCCAGTTACCTCCCCATCCCATCGAGCCTGCCTTGCCAACCAACGTAGCGTATGTAGCTCATTACCACGTGAGCATTCTGATGCTGGCAGGATTTTGTCAAGCTTCCCTGGGTCCAGCTGTCTCCATCCCCCGAGTCGGCGAAAGGTATTCACGAAGGTTCCGGTCCATCTTCTAATTTCTCCGTAACCCGGATTTGGGGCCCAGCGGAAAATACCAGTGAGCCAACATGCCTCTAAAGACTTCGACAGCAATGTTTGAACATGGAAACCTCAAGTGCTTTGCAAGCTATCTTCAACTTATCGCGACCTCTACACGTTCCAATCGGCCCGTGCTCCCATCTGCGGCAGCATAACCGAGTTGAGCCAAGATACCAACCAACTCTGATGAAATGGCGACAGTGGGATTCTGCGCGTCCGAGTAGAGATTCTGCCGTAGCCATGCTACTCACTCCTTCTCCCAGACCTCGAATCGCAGATGATTAACGGCGGGTAGCTCTGCAATGCTCCCTTGGTAGTTTCCTGGCATTCGTCCCTCACCGGTGCTCCTCGGTCTTTCTAGGTGATGTGGATACGGCGCTGGTGAAGATGGTGGATCCCAAGGACTCTGCATATGGTGCAAGTATGCAGCCCCAACGACAGAGACCGGTCGCTCAACCCCCTTTTCGGAACGAAGATCTTCTTTATATCCGAGTTCGGGCTGTAGGGGGGCATGAACGGCAACCCTAGCCATGGTTGGCTTCCCGACCACCTCCGCAGAAGGATATTGCTTCAGCGGCTCGGACTCGGGTTGACTATATCGGTTGTTCCCTCGAGTTATTTGCGGTTCACTACCTATCGGATTGTCTCTCGCATGGGCTGGTTGAGCTAGCATGTGGTTAAAGTTGCCTTGGTTATAGGCCCCATCGCTGAGAGCTTCTGGCCCAGGCCCGTTATGATAGGATAAGTTCCATGGGTACCTTTGGCCGGAACTGGCCGGCGTGGCAGTCTGCCATGCCACTGGAGACCTCGAAATCGTGGATGGCTGTGATAATGAGGAAGAGGAATCACTTATTATCGATGGCGTCGCCGTTGCAAAACTTGCGTATGATGGCACATGAGTGAGATGTGCGTTGCTCGGCACGGGTTTTCTATAGGTCGGGCTTGTAGCCTTCACATCAGGGAATCCCAGGCTTACACGCCACGTGTCTGTCCCGGCGTCTGATGATCTCGCAGACGATTCCCATTTTGGTGACATTGCCACCCCAGGTTCTGCAACACGAGACTGCGTTGGTGTATACCACCCTACACTGTCTTGCCAACTCTCCCCAGATGTCCTTTGATAATTCGATGGTAACGAGGTGTTATGAGAGCCAGCCCCAATGTCGACGGACGAAGGTCTTTGGTGATCAACTGGTTCTACTCTGGATGCGCTCCCAATGGAGTACGCATGAAATGGTCCTGATTGGGACTGGGAGGTAGTGTTCGAGATTGTCTGGAGGGGTTGCATAACGGGAGAGGGATGGGCTTGCTGCAGTGCTTGGAGTCGCTCGTTTGAAAGAAAGATTTCCTTCTTCCCTGCTCTTGATGCTGACGACACTGGCGTGTAACTCGTGGGTCTACCTAAGGGGGCTAGGCCGCGACCTTGTCTTCCCACACTTCCGATTGAGTCCGGCCAATTTCCAACACCCATAGTCTGAAATGTACCAGCCGTGCTTTCCATTGCCGGAGAGCTTGGGAGGGGCTCCCAGGAGGTAGTGTAAGGTGGTGGTGGTGGTGGTGGTGGTGGCCTGGAAGCGACCGCGGCTCCCAACTGTGCAATGCTTTGGCCCAGGGTGGGCGTTCCGCTGGTTGTGCCTAGGCGGGCTGTTAGATTCGCGATCTCGAGAAGAATGATACGCCAACTGAAAGGCCGCAGCAATAGACGCTGGACATACTACTGGATCTACCCATGATATCTCCTAGAATATCTAAATTCTCGAAGGTAGGTCTAAGCTTAGCGGGCTTCTTGTCGTCGCCATCGCTCTCCCCTTCTGCCTCCTGTTGAAGGCCCACGGTGCCTGAAGAGAAAGCCAGATTTCTCAGAAAGTTAAGCTCCGCAAGCACGGAGCTGTGATGGCGACTAATCACGGGCTCATATTGCTTGAATAGGGTGGAGTCGAGAAGCACCCATTCCAGGCGCCTTATCAATGACGGCCTAGACCCGCCACCGACGGGTCGACACTTTTCGACCAGCACGCAAACTTCTTGGAGCGACACGTGTGCGTTGGTGATGATGTTGTTCATGCGATCCAGAATTTTTGGCTGGCTTTCGAGGAGGGGCAAGTATTCGTTTCGGAGCTCGACGAGATCGCACCAGTCAGTGTAGCAGGTACGGACAAGCTCAAGACAAGTTCGGAGGGCGGCCGGGACCTGATCCAGCTCGATCGTGAATACGATCGTCTGGTATAGGCCTTTCAAGAGAACTCCAACAGCGATCTGCTCCATTTTCTTTGGGGGTGATGGTCGTATCCCAGTGGTAGGCAAGTCGTCAAGTGATGGTCGCTACCTCCAAGGCTCCCAGACGGCGTCCAAGTCCGAGGAAGAGTTGTGGCAGCTGCCGGCCGGGCTCTTCCTTTCGTCCAACCTTCGTCGCATTACCTCCACCCTCCTGAATCGACCTGTTGCAATTATGCTCATAGACTTCAAGGTTGCCTTTGCCGAGGGTCAGTCACGGGATTGAACGAGGGGATTTGAAATGGGTTGCGCCGAGGACATGCAACCGAGACGATGTACAAGTACGAAGATACTCCTGAGTTTGCGGCCAGGTTCAGATGTTGGGCTGGAAATTCTCGTCAAAGACTGTTCTTCGCTGTATCACCAAGGACTACCCATGCATAGGGAAGCTCTGTGCAGAGCACGTCAGGAAGGTGGGGAGTGGGACTCGGAATCTTGAGTTCGGGACGGACACCAAGCACCATCAACATTGGTTGGCAAAGTCCCGGGACAGCTTTGGTGGCTCACAGTCTACGACCCCTTACCGATTATTTGGCGTATCTACCGCAACCACCGATTCTTACAAGTGCAGCACTCGGACATACACTTGGGCTCATCCCTCAGGCCAAGTTTCCGTTGCAAGCCCTAATCAATCGAGTGAGCCCACCAAGGGATGGAGAGGCCATTGCGGCTGATCTCGTAATGTCCAGTGCAGAGTTCATTGTGTTGCCGGATATTTTTTTTTTCAGCTACAGCCCGCTGTTTCCGCATCGCCGTTCAGATATACTCCCTGCTGCTGAGAATGTCATGTCTCCGATTCCAATGGATGGAACTAAACGCCACCATACATACACCAAACTATTGTCTCGGCATTGCCCAGAACAGTAACAAACTGGGCGAGGCTGCAGGGGGGGCAGACTCTCTTGGCATCAAGTTTATTTCTACGTGGAGTCTCAACCCGCGACAAAGTACGAGGTACATAGCCTGGTCCTTCACGCAATTGCCATGGATCGAACGCTCGCTTCTACTTTTTTCTGAAATTAAATAACGAGAGATGGTCTAATTAGTTGAACATGTTTACTCAAACTGAACAAAAAATATGTAGAGCCGGCGAGAAGGAGCTGACTTAGGAGTAGATGAAGTGACCAGGCAGTTTGAGGTCTTAATTAGGATCGAAAGAAAGAAAAAGAAAGAAAACAGAGTTCAAAAGAGATATAGAAGGAAAAGAAAATACCCTGCGAGACAAGATTTCACATACATGATACTTGGGGCTTCTCTCTGCTCCGACTCCTCATGGCTGCGCGACAAGAGGCGTGACCACAATTTTTGGTGACCGATACGCATTTCCGTCCCTACTACTAACCTTGATTAAACCCGGAGCCACGATGAAGGAGGTCCCAAAGCTCTTTTGGTCGAGACGATGCACAAAGCGCCACTCGGCAGGCTGGGAGAGAATAACATATCCAAGCTTCGTAACTTCGTGGATGACGGCTTGGAGGTGTTCGGTCTGTTGGAAACGGCTCGCGGGGTCTGGGTGAACAAAGGGCTCCAGAAAGGCGTTGAGCGCGTTGGCAAGGGCGCTGATCTGGCTGCTTGATCCGGTCCCGTCGGGGTTGAGTGGCGAGCGGTCGCTACGAGTCGGATGAAGAAGGAAGGCAGAGAGAGTTCGCCATTTTGTGAGTGCGAGAGATGTAGCTTCGGAGAATGTAGTTAGTATCCGGATTCTACACTTGTCGAGTCGGTTGGTAGGCTTACCTTCAGAATCGCCTGTCTTAGCTTCCAAAGGCGGGATTGACCTGACAAAGGTGGTGATTGGAACGGGGAGAGTCGAGATGGGACTTTGGCCATGGAGATCAACACTGCTGAAGAGTACCTCCGATAGGATATGCTGAAGGGCGAGACGACGCGTCTGGGGGTTCAAGGCCAAGGAAACGGCCTCAGCAGGAGAAAGTTGCCCTTGTTGTCCCACGCCCAAGTCCGTAAGGACCTGGATGAGGTGGGAAGCGTCTGCTTGCACTGGCTGGAGGTGGTAGTTGGCGTCGACATGAGTCTCCAAGAGGCCACGAATAGCGGCCAATTCGGAAACGATTTCTCTCTCAGGAGTCGAGTCAAGGAGAAATTGGTTCAGTCTCAAGTCGTCGCTAGGTTTTGGCGCCGGAGATTGTGTGCTAACAGCCGCCGCTGGGATCAGTGCCGACTCGATGTGCTGCTTGGAGCGCCGCTTTCTGAGCACAACGAAGGCCGTAAACGCGCCTATAATGAGGCCAAGGATAAGAAGGCCGATGGCAAGACCCACGGTACCACCAGTAGGGAAGGAGTTGGAGCCATTATTAGGGGACTCTGTAGCAGTATTGGCATTCTCTGTTCCCTCTGGTGGTGGAGTGGCCGTCTGCGATGTCAAGGATGTAGCTGTCGGATCTGACGGGAGAGGAGCGTAGGCGACGTTGGTAGGAGATGTAGTTTCGCCTCCGCCAACTGGGGTGTTAGCATTTCCGTTGCCTTGTTGTCCATTCTCATCCATGTTGGAAGGCGTACTGCTGTCGGCAGAGGCTAGGAGGGGACTATGAAAGGCAACAACCAAATGAAGCTGCAATTATCTCCTTACGAGTAAGGGGAAAACATATAAAAGGAAGAAGAAGGGACCGAGTGACCGAGTAGTTAAGACTCTAGGAAGATTGTGGGAGTGTGTAAGTGGGCATGAGCGGAGAGCTGTGACATAGGAAGTGAGCTTACACCTCGAATGTTTTATTATTCCGGCACCCTTTTGGAGGCTGGAGAATTGAAGCATCAATGACATTGATCCTTAATTGTTTTACTTCGCGACACCATGGCCCATCAGATCTTTCTCTCTCCCTCTCTCCTCATCGGAAGCCCGGCAGATCTCATCGACCGAATCTAGGCCTTTGTACTCGATACTTCTGAAATCTTTGGACAGCCGAAGCCCCAGATCGGTTCAGGCAAGCCTCAGCAATGATGCAGGAGCAAGCATTAGTGCCACCACCACCCGCAGCCTGGTCATATCGCTTGTCAAAAAGCCTACCTAACGAAAGCGCAGAAGGCTTGGGATTCAACGGTACCATGACATGGCCCCTTTAGAGTGATCAAGGGACAACATACAGCAGGCTGGTCCAGTCAAAATCCGCTCTCCGGGAAGAGGAAAATAAAAGAGAGGAGAAGGGCCCGAAGACAGGGGGGAGTGGTATTCGATGCCCAGAGCCTTGTTGCTGGGCAGTGGACAGTCTTGTCCTCGCCAGATACACATCTAGCTCCTCTGTTACCCATGAAACTATTGAACGCAGCGGTGCCTGGGCTCTCTGATGCATCTCAATAGCTAAGAGCGTTCTCTTCCCTCTCACATTCTACTATCAATCAGATCTCTTGCTATTGTATCCTACGTCTATTCATTCATTCTCCCCTCCCCGCTGACACTCACTCTCTCCCGATTAGAAATGACGCTTCTGATTAGCTACACTCGGTGATATCCTCACGTCCATTCAAAATGAATGAACAACCCGATGTCATTGTAGCCATTGATCTAGGCACCACCTACACAGGTATCATGCCCAGTCTACCCCAGACTCTCCCTCCTACCCGGAGAGGACTCTGATATCGACTAACTGTTATATACCCAACTAACTGACTCTTGACTAGGTGTGGCCTGGATGACCCAACGCACACCTATTCAAATTATCAACGAATGGCCCGGCAGCGGTGACCGCGCCGAGCGCAAAGTTCCGACGATCTTACTGTACAACGCCGACGGGACCCTCTCATCCTGGGGATTTTCTTGCGCCGACGATTACGACCCCCATAACGCCAAGATGCGGCAAGAATTCTTCAAGATCTTCATCGACCAGGATACGCTCGAAGCGGCGCAGCAGCAGGGCTTCGTTAACGTACCGAGGTCGACAGCCGAGGCGGAGCGTTTCGCGACAGATTATCTGAGGCAGATATACTCCCAACTCAAGGAGACTGTGGAGATGCAGATGGGGTTGTCACCGTATGGGAACTGGAGACATTTAGCGGTGGAGTTCATGTTTAGTGTGCCGACGACGTGGACGAGCCATTCCATCATCAACACATTCAAGAAGATTATACGCAATGCCGGCTTTGGAGTAGAGGGCCCAAGGCACAAAGCTGCGGTCGATTTGACGGAAGCGCAAGCGGCAGCCGTCGCCACTCTGAAGAACAGCCCTGTCCAGTTCCAGCTGGGCACCGTCTTCCTTACCGTGGACGCCGGCGGTGGCACGACGGATCTCGCGCTCATGCAAGTCACGTCTACAGACGAATCCTTCCCCAAGTTGTCGCAGATGTCCGCTGTCAGGGGTGTGGGTGTGGGCGCGACGTTGATCGATAGGGCTTTCATGAGACTTGTAGCCCAGAGATTCGCCGCGTTTCCAGATATACAACGGCTCCTGCCGCCAGACTATCCAGCTCGTTTCGCGCAGAGTTATGCGTTTAGGATGGTCAAGCACAAGTTCGGCGAGAAGGCCTACACGTTTCCCGTGTACAGGATTGCTATGGAGGGCGTGGCGGCTGATTTCTCCCATGCAGGACTTGGAATCGAAAGGGGGAAGATGGTGTTCTCCTAGTAAGTTCGCACATTCCAGGGAAATATGGTAATCATTCTAACAACCTCGGCACCAAAGCCAAGAAATACAATCTCTCTTTGAGCTGCAGATAGAGGGCATCACGAAGAAGATCGGAGAGCAACTCGACTGGTTAAGGGACAATGGTATGCCGCAACAGGTGGTACGTCCATTCTCCTATTTTAAGCAGAAGCTTTCCATGAACCAAGCCCCATGAAGAAGGTACCATCAATTCTAACCCATCGAAGCAATTCATGGTTCTCTCGGGAGGTCTCGGGAGCTCCGTTTACGTTCGCCAGAGGTTACAGCAGCAATTCATGTCCTTCCCCCACCCCAACGCGACAGAGGTGACAGTCCTTCCTTGCAAAGACCCGCAGCTCGTTGTCGTACAAGGTCTTCTATTAAACAAGAAGCAGCAGATGGACTCCGGAAACATAGCCCCAACCCTTGCGACAACCGTAGCAAGGGCGAGCTACGGCGTGGTTGTTCAAGAGGTTTACTCTCCACAGCTACACTACAATGAGGATGTGAGGAAAGACATGTACGACCCGAGCAAGATGTGGGCCATCAACCAAATACAATGGCTAATAAAAAAGGTTAGTGGCAATGGCCGTTCTCAGCGTCAATCGCCTGTTGGTATCGGTTTTATCCTAACAAGCGCACCAGGGCGATACCATCGATCCCAACCAGCCTATCGTTAAATCATTCGAGATCCGGCTAGGCCCAAATGACATGACCAGATCCTGGGACTCGGAAATCGTCATGTCTCCAAATGAACCCCAGTTCCTCCCTAGGAGTCTCAAGCAAGGTATGTCTCATTTACTCTGTACGTAGTAAGGGGACGACTAACTGCGTTTTGGTATCCTGTAGCTGGAGCCATCAAACTGTGCGAGGTAAAGAGCAACCTCACGGGTATCCAACAAGAACAGCTAGCCTTGAGAGAGAAAAGGGGCACCTGCTTCACACGAGGATACAAATTCTATATATGCCAGTTTGACGTGAGAGTAATCGTTGCTCCCGCAGACTTGAGGTTTGAGCTCTGGTTTGGGGGACAGAGGTTTGCAGGTAACCATGAACCTATTGCAATATCATGGGATGACTTGGGGTCGAAAGTCAAGAGTGGGTAACAACTGTATAAATACCCAAGCGAGGCTAGACTTGTGGGACTTCTAGATTTTGAGCAGCCGGCTACGGGCTCTTATTTGTCTGCTATGGGTATAAGAGCCGGATATCGACCTCTCTTGGTCTTGGAGACCATAGTGATTCTTCCCATCGCTGGACGAGAGAGATTAGAGTGCTTGGGAGAGCGAGAGGCGAGCAAGAAGAGGTAATATTGGAACATTGCCCGGCATTCCGCGGTATAGATGAGCTCTCCAACACACATTAGCATATAACCGGTAATAGAATGATTTGGAAAGCCCAGGCTCTTTTAGCAGAAAGTCCAGTTCAGCTCTAACGCAGCATGGCCAGGTTCTTTTCGTCCTACTGCCTAGCTATCGTCGGACCATTTCTCCGAACGTCCGCCCATCACCGTCCAACATAACATGAGTTCCCTCCAGAGTACAATAAACAGGAGATTCTGGTTCCGCTAAATACGCGAGTGTGTAGGAATTACGCTGCTGGCCCGCGGAATGTGGACCTGGTTCTGCGGAATACAAGCTTGTTTGGTTTCTGGTTTTCGCCCAGGACGGGAAGGAGTATCCATGCCGTTCTGCACACTGCCTTGGTTGGAAGGATATCGGCAGAAATATATGAGTGTTTACTATGTCCCTCGTTTAATTTCATAGCTCAATCGTGTCATATCGCTAATCTTGTTGAGGTTGGTGATCTTTATCCTCGGTCTTAGAGTAACTGTGAGGCGTCATGGATAGGTCACAAGGTCAGCTCAAAATGCTATGAAAATCCCAAGTGGTTGGAAAAAATAAGATAGTTCACTTTATACCGAGGCCTTAAGATGTTCGCGCTAGAGCAAAAGAAATAACCCTTTTACCCCTTACGCATTCGAGTAATCCCAGGTGGAGGAGCGTTCCAACGACATCCAGCCCAAACCCGCAGAGCGGGAGAGATTTACCCGGCATTTTGGGACGAACACCTCCTCGAGGCGGCAAGAAACCAAGTTACGCTTGGGTAAAAATTGAATATATTTCGATGAATATATTCGCTAGCGGTATATGGCGGAATTGGAAGGGAGAAGCGAAGTAATAAGGAAATCACTCACTTACCCGGAACCCCCGTCCAGCGGACCGGCATCAATATATCGCCCTATTTAACAACACTGAAAACGTGATACCAGGTCGGTGGGAAATCGGGAATAGTCGTCGTAGAAGAGGAGCCCGGGCCACGATGGGGTGAGACGGTAGGTTATCAGGAGTGTAAATGAACAGCTCATCGATCCATCTCGCTCTGGAACCGAAGTCATGTCTCAGCCGCTCCCATGCACCTCTCTGTGACAAATATCTTCTGCGCATTGCGCGGCCGAGTCGACCAACCAGTAAGAGTCGACGAAAGCATTCATGGAGGAGCTTAGATGTCGTTCAGGTACGGATAGAATAAGAGATAGTTGGGATATTAGGGCTTCTTCGTTGTGCCTGTACCCCTTTCCCGAGTTCACCCGCCACGATCCGCAGTACGAGGGCAGCACTCACAGGCTCTCGATGCTAAAGCTCTAGTATAGTTCATCGCTTCCCACATGGCTAGGTTCTCATAAATACGCCTCAGTCTTTCGCCTGTCAGGTTCCCTTCTTCCCACCAGTTTTCTCTTTCCCTGTAACAGACAACGTAGCGTCGCACCACTACCGCCCATAGCCACTCCCGAAGGCCACTATGTTTAAGCCTACACTTCTATCATCCCTTATTCTAGGCTTTGTCTCAGCCCAGAATCAGGACTCTAGAGTTGTAGCTAAGTCGTTTACATCATGGGACTGGTAAGCCTCGCCTACAACCGGATCGAATGCAAATCCAGACTTCTCCTAATACGATGTTAGTTGCAAGCCCGTCTGCGCAAACACCGTAAACTTTCGTCCGGATATTCTCACGAACCGGTAGGGATCTCAGCCTTGGCCCCCCTTCCCTCACACTTCTAACTCTGCCCAGAGGTGTCGCCGGCGTATGTAACGCAAACAATCAGCCCCTCGCCCTCCAGCAGGGTCTCCTCGCTCAATCCAGCTGCGCAGGAGGTACGGCCTTCCTCTGCGACTCCTACCAGCCCGTGCCCGTTTCCGAAGAGCTCTCATACGGGTTCGCTATCCAAGTCGGCGGCTCGCCCACGGCAGACAACGCGAACTGCTGCCGGTGTTACGAGGCGCAATGGCTCACGGGAGCGGCGTCGGGAAAGAAGATGGTCGTGCAGGTCATCAACATTGCCAATACCCCAGGGGCGGATTCAGACGTTCAAGCGGATGATTTGATCATTTTGACCCCTGGTGGTGGTGTTGGACCATATAACACTGGATGCCAGTTGCAGTATGGTGCGAGGTATGCCGGTGCCTGGTATGTCCTCTCTCTCAAGCAATGCCAAATCCAATATGTGTGTGAGCGAGATACTGACTGTTGATTTGCTTCCAGGGGTGCCGATTACGGTGGTGTCACGTCGAAGGAGAGCTGCGCGAACCTGCCAAGCAACTTGCAAGGTGGATGCTACTGGCGATATAACTGGGCTCGAGGGGAACTCAACGGTTGGGATATTATATATAACCCTGCTACCTGCCCGAGCCGCCTTAGCGATATTTCGGGCTGTTCTGCGTAAGGGGAGTTATCAAGAGGGTCCAACCTAGCCAGCTCTAGGTGTTGATGATGGAGACGAGGTACGCGCCGCTGAGTTTGCCTGAGACTGACGAACATTGTTGACTTCAAGTTGTAATATAACCATCCTAAACAATCATACCTTTTCTATGCAAACCCTTTCTTTTCGTTTATGGCTAACATGAAGAGAGACCTGCGATGCCATAATGTAGAAGGCTCTGCGGTGTTGTGATACCGCGCTTCCATAATTTGCTGTCTGTCTATCGGAAAGACTCGACTCGCATAAATTAAGTTTCGTCTGGTTCGAGCTTCCACTTTCGACACATCGTATTACAGGTCGGCTGTGATGGAGGCGTGCACTGCCACTTCCACCCGCCACCGACTGGACTCACTGCTGGCTGGGGCGAAATCCCTCTCTCATAGGACTATGTAGATTACATTATTTTATTGACGATTTCTGCACAAGGGGCCAGTGACTGAGCCACAATGGCTACGCAAAACCACGTGGTCCTCGATTTTGTCGATTTCCGTTTCGGCAATTGAAGAAGCTCGCTTCAGAAGATCGGGAGGGGCCGGTCGGGTGGATGGAGAAGGGCCTCTAGAGCCCAATTGATGCGACAGAGTGGTTGATGGGGAAGAGCAGAGGCCTTCACGAGTCAGCTCAATCAAATGATTTTCAATTTTGCATGGGTTTGGAGCTGCGGGATGAACTAATATCGATTGATCTAAACTATGCAGTGAGACGGCGAGAGGAACCCTTGCCTCATGCTCCATCCCCGGATGTGTTCCTCGTCTTGGTTTGATCCGAGATCGGGCATTAATTAATGAGCGGAAGGAGCATTATTTGCTCCCAACTTTGATCAGATTGAACATCGAGTGAAGATTGAACATGAAACCGTCAAAGAATCACAGGGGCATCCAGCCCTATAAGGCGCCGGCGTGCGGATTGATCGACTCTGGACACGAGCGAGCAGAGACTGACAACAGGGAGCTTTGATTTCTTCAAATGAGCTTGAAGTCAATGCAGAAATGACAGTTGAACCCCTGGTTCGTCCCACTCCCCCATAGAAAAGCTAATCTTGGGGCTGATGGTATCGATTCAACCTTCGTATAGATAGAAAGATCCTCCGTCTTACTCTTAACATGTACCCTAGTACATCCGTCGCATTTTGGTTGGAGCTGAACCATCAATATATTTCTTGACTTTGTACGAAGTAAACTAGACAGGACAAGGATCCCAGCTACCA